>JBCAUI010135204.1:0-18223 GCA_038406195.1 Haplosyllis anthogorgicola
AAACTGCTTAATATTTCTCGTACCTTCTAAGTTTATTTTCTTTTTTCCTTTTGGTCTTCCCATATCATGTATGTGTCGTTTCTGGGCGATATTTGAGCGTCAGCCATTTAATTTCCGTGTGTTTTCCGAAGACTCAATAAATCACCTTTATACATAGTTTTCATTGACGTATCCATACATTCTTGTTGTATATTGTGTCACTATATATTCCTATTTGTACCCCATTGCCAAATGACTGTAAGCACTCTAGTTTAATGGCTTTTTAGGCCATTTCCAGGGAGCCCATGACGGGATGTTTCAGTACCCTGATTTGTTACTACATACATCATAAAAGTACAATTAAATACGTTTGGGTAGCAGGTTTGCAGCCAGTTTCGCAAATAGAACTTAAATGCTGGAGCGAAATTAAATAGAATTAAAATTTAATTTAATTTAATTTAATTTAATACCGAAAAGTTCCCATAGTTTCCAAAAGTATCAAGTAACTCTCATGTTATTTCCGAAGATACACAGAGCGGTGGCGGATCTAGAAGTTTCTTTAGGGGTATGGTAATGACTTGAAACACAATTAGGCGACCAAAAATCAAGCTTTCATTCTAATTACGTTTCCGTCGGGTTTTTGTTAATTTTTACTGAACTCATAATCAGATCTGGCAAAAACCGAATTAGGAAAAAATCTCCAATGTTTTAACAGGGCTAGGTGCTCAGGGACACATAAACTGCCTAATGGTAAATATGTAAGGGGTGGGAAGCATGTAAATATTATCCGTAGTTTGCAGTTTTATCCCATTTTACATTTATGATGTATCATGTTGGTAAAAGGGGTCATCATCCGACCTTCTGTCTTTTTGAGTTCTACCAGAAGTCCATGCAGGCAACTCTCCCGCAGAAGCATTAGAAAGCCTGTAATCATTCACTCTGCAGCAACGCATCGCATCGCAGGAAAGTGCTGTGGACTCTGTTTAATTGATCTCAAAACTCGAAATGAAGGTAGATTAAACTTAATGTTATAACGCCAGATGACGGATGTTTTACTGGTCATGTGATTAAAAAGTAGAGTGCGAAAGGATATTTTGTGGACGCCAAGAAACTTATTAAACTTAATGTTACAGTGTTTAACGCCAGATGACGGATGTTTTGCATTCATAAATTACTTCTTATGTGATTAAAAAGTGGAGTGTGAAAGGATATTTTGGGTACTTTGCTTCATATTGTGGTATGCACAGCATGCTTGAAGAAGTATGCTATATGTTGCGTAATCTACTTTTGACAGCTTCACAAATGAAAGCAGCCAACATAGAACAGAGTTACAGGCGTGGACTTTGTACGTATAAAATCAACAAATCACAGGATTTAAAAAGTCATAGACATATATGTGAATCTATTAGAAAATAAGTTTCTTGCATCCAACATTGTGTTCTTCTCTGCATACACGCAAGGCATTCTATATGTATAATTTTTCACTGCATCAGTGTCATCGCCTTCAATCAGAAACAGAAGGTTGTCGCTGGATATTTTTGACAATTTATAGAAATATACATGAATTATTGTAAATTGGAAAAACAAATCAATTGAATATGACAAAAATGTGGAAATGCATTTATGGCAAAACATGGACATTTTTTAAAAAATGTTTGCTCTTTGTTGTGAGCTTTTCTGTGATGAATTTCATACTCATATCAGCATTGATTGCTTACAGCCCAAATGTGTTTGAATCTGTTTTTCATGTGAAAATAGTAATCTTGCCAAGAACAAGTTATGCAGAAGTCAATAATAATTTAAACGGATTTTCATCACCGGAGGGCCAAGATCATGCTGGACTTATGGGTCACCCGCTGCTCGAAAGGGGAAAACTTGCGGCCGTAAGAAGCCTGAAGCTGGTGGGAGACCAAGCAACTCTTCCTATTCATAGCACATCTCCCGGGAAGGCTCATTCCAGTGATGACAACTGTACGAAACTCCAACAGCGCGATAAGAGATTTATGTCTGGAACTAAAAACAATACGGATCATACGAAAACTACACCAACAATGTGTAAATATCTTTGTCCATGTGGATGTAATTTGAGTACAGAAGTAAGTACCCAATCTAAAAATGTATCGATTCAGACCATTCTCAAGACATTCCAACCAATTATGACTCTAGAAGAAAAAGATCAGCTTAGGAAACTTCTTGAAGTTTTTCTGCTGGCAGTGAAAAAGATTAATTTGACATATTTTATGTATGGCGGGACTTTACTTGGATCTTACAGACATCATGGCATTATACCCTGGGATGATGATGTGGATTTGATTTGCAATGCATCGCAGAAATTGCAATTGAAACGAGTACTGCTGCGGCATGATTTTGAGTACACCGTGTCCTTTGGGAAAGATAGGTGGAAGTTCTATTCGCGATACGGCGCCAAAATTAGAGGCGTTATGTGGAGATACCCATTTGTTGACATTTCTTTCTTCAAAGAAAATATGTCTTACATCTGGGATCAAGATCCCGGTTATGCCAAGAATTACAAATATTTGAAAAGCAACATTTTTCCTCTCGTCAAGAGACCCTTTTGGGGGCATCAACTGTTTTCTCCAAAAAACACATACGCAGTCCTCAGGAAGAATTACAACCTTGGTCTCTGCATAAGTGCTCAATACAGTCACAAAACCGAAAAGTTTACGTCAGCTGAAAACATATTCAGTGTTGCGTGTGTCCGATTGTGGAATTACTATCCATTTGTTTCGAGAACAAATGTAACAGTGATTCGAGGTGGCAGCTATGTTAATGAAACTTTGAAAATAGGCAGCAAAACAATCCGATACGAGGTGGTACAATTTTATACATGATACAATGGAACCTTAAAGCCATCCTTTATTTAACTCAATAATTTTATTGCTTATCTATATGGAGAGGCTCACATTCCAAAATACCGGTATAATATTTTCTTAGAAAGTAAGTTTCATGAAAGTTATAACGAATTATTTTAGTAACATTAAAATTCATGTATTTATTGTTAAAGAAAAACAATAAATCCGATTGTTAAATTAATATTAAATTATTCCAGTTTTCAGATCTTCTGTTTACATATGTGCTTAACCCCTTCATTACCGAGGATCTGGCCGTTTTTTGTGCTATTTGAAAGTGGCTGTTTGGGTACTGTTATTTAAAAAATCATTAAAAATTCACTAATTGTTACACAGTTTTTATTTGAATATTAGACTAACCCACAAAGAAAGGTCTTCAAATACAACACCTAACTTTGGTCTCATTCATGTTACGATTTGAATTAACAGCCAATTTATTGGAACTTTTTTGCCAAATTTCAGGGTAAAAAACTGTAAATAAAATTTTATTACTGTCATGAACATGCCTAATACTACTTAATTAGGCAGTTTGATGTGGTTTACTATTCATACATGTGTCCTTGAAAGAATGCATCTTACTCTATCCAAACAGAGTTCATAGTTCGCTTCACAATGGACAATAAATGGGACCCTCACCCCTTGACGAAAAGTGTAAACTCATAACAGCCATAAAAAACATGATCTCTGGTGCCATCTACATGTGTTGAGTCAACCCAATATGTTGCTATGGGTAGCACATCTTGTTGCGAGTTACCCCATTTTTGTTCCGTAATGAAATGTAAAATAGGTTATATGCAAATTAGCCATGTGTCTGAGGACAATACAATATTTTTCTAGAGTCTCCCAGCGGGTCCTCTTGTAAGGAAGGCGTTAAAATTGTACCTACACTTATCATTTGGGAGAATTTGAAGTAGCGCTGGGATGACTGGTCAGGTGGATAACTAGTCTAGACTAATCGACTAGTCATATCTAGTGTAAAATATTGTTATTTGCTAAGCACAGAGCAGTTCAAACCTCTTTGTAACATTAAAAAGCCCACATATTTAGTGAACTTTTTGTCATTGAGGACATCATTCAAGTAAACGATTAAAAATTGTTTTATTTTACAACAAAGTTATCAGATGTTGTAAAATTGCAACACAAGCCAATTGAGGTTAAAATATCAAAGTTAATGGCCATTAGTGAACTGTTTGGCCATTTACCTTATAAGGAAATAGACTAGTAAACTAGTTATTTGCTAGTCGACTAGCCAGGATACACAACTCGACTGTCGACTAATCTAGACTAGTCGTCCCAGCCCTAATTGGAAGTATGTGAGTTGACTGCACTTGTTTTGTACTATTGATGTGGTCTGCCTGCGAGGCCTTTGTTTAATCATTTATATTTGATCGAAAGTACAGTTATCAAAAATACTGAAATTGAACTTATTTTGGACCCTGTTTTACCAAAAGGATTTTGCACTGACTGGTCAATGCGTTCAATGGGATAATATTCTGCCACAGAATTAGTTTTTAGTTGCTATCGGATTTTTTATATTATCATTATTTCCGATTTCAAAGTGCGACGGGAAATGTTATCCAAAAAATCAAATACATAACCTTAAATGCCTGTATAATTGTTGTATTTTTTTTTACAAATACAGTAAATCTTTCAATCCGTTTACCGCAGCATCTTTTTAAACTTGACCTGGCAATTACCCAAATTCAAAAATTCATTCAGTTCAGTTGACAGAGACAAGAAGACACGAGCAACCCTATAATCAATGTGATATGTGACCACATGTGAACAGCGCCGAATATCCATAAACAGTGATCTCACTTTTCATTGGCCTTTGTTTATTAAGCATCAGCTTTATCGCATGCCAAGTCATAATAAGTTTGCGCGAAGTCCGGACCCAGGAAGCCAACGGCATCTTTGATGGCTACAGCTTTAACTAATTCAGTGTTGATTATTTTCCTTCACAGGTGACCTTCGAATCACACCTGCCGAAGCATGCACAAAAATGAAATCAGAATGCCTGTTATCCTTCTAAAATACAAAGTACTCAATATTCAAAATTATTCATTACAGGTTTTACGGTTAACGGTCACTTTTCATTTTGTTTGAACTGAAAAGTCTCCATGAGACCAATGTGAAGAATTTCAGTACACAACTAGTCAACATTTGGTACAAATTAAAAATCTTATACTTGAAACCGCTTTTCGCATTGATAAAAATCGCCATGGTTTTAACTCATTATTTTAAACAGTGCAACTTTAAGGTTCGAATCTATTTTCTTATTAATTTGATAATAACTGAGTTTTATGCATATCCTCGAAGATTTACTTTTGCGAAAATGCGAATACTTTTGAAATCACATTAGAAGAAAGCTATAAAACAGAACCATCATTAAAACGTCAAAAACGAGCTATGCCCAGCTAGTCCCAGTTCAGGGCTGCAATCAGTTAATTTTAAATAACTGTGATAATGCACAATACTTCACGTTTAGTGTGATTCAAATTGAAATTGAGGAACATTGCCCTGTAATTGCCCTATTATTAACTCAGATGTCTTCCTGGAAAGGTAAATAGATTTATATAAAACTCACAATCCCGATTCCTCATTACCCACAGTATACTGCAGGTGCTCGTTCACAACAGGTGGTTGCTCGACAAAGGGACGCACTTTCGTTGCGGCAGACTCTGGCACTTAAACAGTGACAGCTTACATGCACAGGTGACATGTGGTTGTATAATTACGCTGCTACTTAAGCACGTACAATAGCTTTTTGCTTTGTGTGATGCGATAATTTGTACAACGTGGAAACTTGTTAGGCACCACAAGGTAAAACTTTCACTGACCTGTACTCAATAATAAGGCACGTCATAATTTACCCTTCTGTTCATAAACTTTTCGATTGTTAATTCGATAATGGATTGTTACGATCTTCTTTAACAACTCGATCAGCCTTTGAAAATGCGATGCATTGGTGCCATGGTCATTGCGATGCAGGACACATTGGACACATTGTAAATGGTAAGACAATCCTTTCTTTTGCGGCAGACCAAAAACAATTGGTGACAAGGAATCAGTTTTATTATTTAATAAAAAATACTTGCTTCTAAGGCTTCTCTTCAAGAAGACTTTCTTGCACAATCAATAAATGTTCACATGCATTTTGATCTGTTGAACAAAGATCAGCGATAACCGAAGGCATTTTCAAACCCTCTCTTTCTGATT
Organism: Haplosyllis anthogorgicola; assembly: GCA_038406195.1. Taxonomy (NCBI): domain Eukaryota; kingdom Metazoa; phylum Annelida; class Polychaeta; order Phyllodocida; family Syllidae; genus Haplosyllis; species Haplosyllis anthogorgicola. The sequence goes on from JBCAUI010135204.1 coordinate 6,069, forward strand.
CATGATTATTTCGTGAAAGGATAATTCACATTTAAATGTGCATTGTTTAGCTGCTTGAAATCAGTATGAAATACACTAAAAGTATCCTTGTGTAAAACGTTTAAACCATTTATAATGGTAAGCATCGTACCACATCACGATTTTGTTCGTTTTCAACGTGTTTACAAACATTTGCGACGACAGCGCGTCTTAAGGACCAATAACCCGAGCACATAGATAACAATGCACAAATACATGGAATATTTACGCATCGTTTTCCCAGCTACATATGATAAATAGTTCGGGATAAAGTCTTACACCGACACTGACCATACACCACACGCGCACCAGATTGCTTCTACGATTGTCACAGGTTGGGTCGTACCATGGTTCAACGGCCGATTCGTTACGGTAATCGAGTAAAGTCGGATTTCATTCGTTTAACATATCAATCAGTCCATCAATCAATAAATTAATCAATGCAATGGCCCCTTATTTTAAATTTACAATATCGTTTAAATTTCCCATTCGCACTTTGATAATGTGGGTTCTTATTCATAGGCCCTTGCGACGTAACCAGATGCGCTCATAACTATCCACAAGACACAAGCATATGTGAAAGATGCACACGCTGGCACACACATGCACCAGCGGAATATGCTTTAAATCCTGCACAGCACGCAAGCATGCACGTGTACAGGCATCTTTTCACAGACCATAAATCTGTACTTGAACGATGGTCGGAACTCAATCCATACAAAAGCTACAAATTTACAATCCTTACAACAATCAGTTACTGGTCTGAACTCTAGCCGATTATTTTAAACTTCTGTTGCACACATCTGGAGGCCGCTGTCTAAATAGCAGTACATGCATGTGCCTTACTTGTATACTACAATGTAACAATAATTATGTAATTATGTAAATCGAGATAACTTCTTGAGTGAATCTTAATATTTCGTCCAGTGGGTTTTTCACATGGAATGAATTGTAGGTACCTTGATGTCTTGAAAAAAATTCTTGTTCGACTTAGAAATCTTTTAAGTCAACTCTCATCTCAGTATTTTCAATTGTACTAAATGGTGATAGTTGCCATATTTTCTCAACCTTGGTTTCTTTTAAAGTTTCTACATTTTAAAGCCTCAGTGTTAAGTAGACGTAAAATAATTTGACATCTATTTGTCATTATTCATTTACCTTTATTCATTATTTTCCATTATTCATTTACCTCTTACAATAACCAAACGTAAACTTAACCCCATTAAACAATGATCTAATTCATAGCTCGTAAATTAGATTTTCACCTGCATGGAGCCTGCCGCGCAAGAAATGATCTACCCCACGAAAGACTTTAGATCTTGGTTTTCTAGGCGTCATTGTTTGCTTCCTGTACGAAATCAAATGATCCAATCCCAATCTTGAATTCCGGTGACACAGAGAGTCGTGAATGAATTTCAACGGGTGGGGTCCTCAAATCTTCTGTAAAATGCAACCCACGTTCGCCCTTCATCCATCATTTTGATGTACGAAAAACGAACACGAGAAGCACTATCATCAAAATTTCTTTTTAAAGATACTTTCCTCGAAGTCTCTTTTCCACCTTATTTCCATGCAGACATTTTATCTTCCTATTTAAAAGGAAGACAATATGCTTTGATACAGGTGTGGTTTCAAGGCAACTTCTAAAATATTTAAACAATGTCTTAGCATCTTGCGACAAAATTCTTAAAGCGTTAGTTCAACGAACACGGGTTGGTTTTCCCAAAGAGCTATAAATCTGTTTAAACTTCGCAAAAGCAAAGACCTGCATTTACTGGTTATCTGATAATAAAAGTTTAAATTTTAAAAATAGCTTGGGTCATTAATAGCAAAACTGTTCACAAAATCAACAAAATGGAGAAAAGATTCTGATTTACCTGAAACGAGCAACCAATGAGACCATATTTTAAAATACCTGTTTTCTTTCAGCTGCTATCTGAGTTTTTCTTTAAAGTTGTTGATTTGATTGACCCTCATGCATCAGCAATGAGGGTCTATGTATTGGATGAAATGTACATTTGTGTTCTGGGCCGCCATTGCAAAAAAGTTGACCAGGACCCCCCCCCCCCACGGACCGAGGAAAATGCATTTCTGGTCATTTCAGACAATTCTACGAAAAAGTCGGGGGAGGCATGAGGGTCAGTGCTCCATTAGGACACCTCGTTTGATTTGCGCCCGGCGGAAACGAAAACCAATCAATCAAATAAAAAATCTTAATAATAACGCGTACCTTCGAGTTTAGAAATGTTCTGTTTCTTCCACCAAAGCATCTCGATTTCTCAGGTACCGTTTCACAAATCCGGTAATGGACTTCGATGTTAAGTGATCCGGAACGTGTTCGTCCTCATCCAGAACGGTCGGGAGGAGCTCGGCCGCGTCAGGAGGAGGGTGAAATGCAGCTTGGTTGTGGTTATTCCACTCGACGATTGCAATTCGAGGATATCTGTACATCACTGGGACGGTTTCATAATCTTAAAAAAAAATGAAATTGAAATTAAATGGTTAGTGCAATGATAACATGTTGACTGTTGTGAGCTGACCCACCAGCCAGCACACTTGATTCCCGTGCACAAGCTAAGCAGATTTAAAATGGCATTACTTGTTAACAGTCCAGGAAAACATTATGAACGGGGTCTAATTAAGGGATACATGATTTGTGTAAGGATCAATTATCAATTTTTACCAAATTGTTGAATAAATTGTAGCGATTTTTCGCTTTCGTTGCATATACGTTTTCATACAGTCTTAACGCCATGCAAAAATATGCGAGACGGACATGGGCGAATAACTATTTAGATCTCATTACGCTCACATATTTTGCCATTTCCATTTTGGTTAAATGTCTTTATCCATTTGCAAATCACAAAAATATCAACACAAAAAATGTCTATATCCATTTGCAAATCACTAAAATATCAACACAAAAAGAGAAAACATTGCTCCCAAGTTAAGAAACTATTGTTTGATGTAAATTGGTTGTCCAACAAACTCTTTCCTCAGCGCATTAGAAGTAAAAAACCTGCGACAAAAACAATTAAACCAAAGCTACACTTCTTTTAAAGCCAACCTGGATCTTTTTAAATTCATTTTGCTACCGTTGTTTAACTTGGATGAGGTTACTGCGACGTCTCTTTTTGCATTATGAGACAGATTATAAAATTTATTACAATTCTACATTCTCCACTTGTCTTGTGGGTAAAATTTTCCAAGAGACTTGTTTTTACTTGATTTGGGTGCACTACCTTGCTCGTTTTGTTTACGAGGCATCAAAATCAATTATGACTTTCAGAAAAAACGAGAATCACTCAAAAAAGTGACAGGTATTGCACATATCTGTATTGATCACATAGAATATGTTTTACTTGCACTGTTGTAGATGCGAAGAGGACTGTGAGTGAGCAAACTATGGCATGGGCATGAACAAAATGTCACACGCTTGTATAAAGTGAAAAATATAACATAGAATAAAAAGGGGAAAATCGACATCAACTTAAATCCCGAGTTCATTTCTCATCTTTGATCCGATGAAAGTTTTATATCTTGACACCAGCAGAGATGAGTGCAGATGGTTTTTAGAAAGCCGTAATTAATTTAGTATGAGTCTGCAGATAATCTTTTGAACAGTGAGGCTTTTAAAATTGTATGGTTCATAATCTTCAGAAACACGCAATTTTTTTCCTGGAAGAAAAAATTAAGACGGAATGCGTCTTCTGACTATTGAGTAATCTACAGGCGCATAATTTAATAGGATTAAAATGGTAGATTCATAAAGACATGATAAGCTTGGATCTGGCGTTACATTTCTAAGCCGGCTTTGAAAGAAAAAAGATAACTCCGGTCGGTTGGCCTTTCAAACCATCTACTTATTTTATCAGGGACGATAAAACTTCTCTTAAAAAGCGCAATAATTTTGGCCTTTTCGAAATGTGTTTTCAATTTGTGTAGTTTTTGTAGGGACTAGAAATTGGTCTTTTTAAATGTTCTTTAATTACGAACGATACGTTTTCAATCCATTAAATTATTTTTTATAGCCTGGCTGAAAAATACGTCTTCGAATATGTGGATTAATTCAAATGTCACGACCAACGTCACGTTAAGATGTCGAAACCAGATCAATAATTTGCCACAAATTTCATTTAATTCCACAAATCTACGCTTCCTCCTGAACCTTTTGAAGTTCCTTTTCTTTTAAGCGAAAAAATTCACACTCTAAATTACGTTACAAAAGACGAAGAATTGTATGTCGCAGAGATCGTTTAAAGTCGGTGATATTGCCTCTGTATAAACTATCAGCCTTCAAAAGTTTGTCACTACAAAGCTAGTGACATTTTCCGGTAATGAGGTTTCCCTAAAGAGATACGAGAAGGTTTTTTTTTCCTTAACCCTTTAGTAGTTGCATTCTTCTCTATCTGTAAAGGGCTGTCGATCTTAATAACCAAGATTTAACCCCATGAAAGATGTTTAATCTTGTTAGAGTTGAATGGTGCGGGGTTTAAGAAGATCTGTCTGCTTTATGAATTAATAACGACGCACTTTAAGAAACCAAGTTTGACTAATGTGGTGGTGGTGGTGGGGGTAGATTTTGACATTTTAAGCATTTAATTAACAAGACTTATAAACAGAGATACCACCAACTTCTCTCAGAAATACCGGAAAGTAATTTTATCCAAAAGTCTCCAAATTTACTAGTTTTACTCAAGAGTAAAACCAGAAGGTCGTCAAATGTACCAATTGAAAGAGTTCTCCGGTATTTCGTGTATTTGTGAATTAAGTATCTCACTTTCAGCAAAGTTTTCCAAAGGATGCTCGTTTTGACAGCCAAAAGAAGAGGTTCTTATTTAGGTCCTCAAAATGGATGATCCTATTCAACAGAAGCTGAAGCGCAATATATATCTGTTCCTGTACTATCGTTCCCAAACCTATATCATTTACCTCCATTTTGTCGGTTTTTTATGCGCACTTCTCTGAACGTGTCATAAGGGAATCTGAAATTTTCGCAATTTGCAGAAAAGATACTAAGCAACGAAACAGCCTGAAACTAATTCGCGTTGAAAAAAAATTTCTTGCGTAACGAAATCTTTTTTCGAGTATCTATTAGTCGTATTACAAACTCTGATGCACTTAAAGTGCTTATGTAAAGGCATCCTTGGTTGGCTTAGCAGGTTTCTGCACATCTCCATGACCAAATTAGGAAAAGTTGATTACGTCAGAGGAAGTAGAATAGAACGTTAAGCTGCTTCTGGAAAACTAGGTCCATACGGACCTGAGCTCACTCGGTACAGAAAACATTCAGGGTGTTGGTTGCTTCCTGAACAAGTTGTTAAGTGCTGACTTTGTATTTTGCGAAATCCGTGAAATAATAATGTTTTAAAACGCACACACCAGGGTGCGCGCAAGTGAAGTAGCACTTTGGCTTTGACTAAGCTTAAATACAATATTAACTGAACATAAGTGAAATTAGTTTCTGAAATGACGACTGACGGGACCCAAATCAAGATTCAATAGGTTCTTTGACAGTTGTGCCAAATGAGTCAAAAACCGACTATCACATGAATCTACATTAATAATAACTATGAAAAGCAATTCAAGATATTGCAAATTATATTGCAAGACCATTAGTACTTAAGTGCAAACTTCAGCTGCTTGTTGTCCAAAGATCAAAATGACCCCACGAAATAAAGCTGTCATGCTGCATCACATGGCCTTCTGCCCAAAAAGAGTTAAAACGGCTTCTCAAGTGATGAGCGATAAAATTGCCTGTTTTGATCTACAAAGCACTCGTAGCTTGCAAAAGTTTCTGGTAGATTTACACCGCGCCTTTGATTGCTTTTATTTGATCATTTATGCCTGAAACTATTGTAAACAACAGGTGCCAGATTGGTATCCGGTTGAATCCGTAGTTCATCCGGTTTTTGTCCGCTATTAGGCGACATTGGCGTACCGGATCATTTGCGTTGAAGAGGCCGCACAGACAATGGCAATAATTTGCCTCAATTGTCAACTTAATAGGAAGTCTTCATCAGAGTCAAGAGGGGCCTCCACTTGTGCTGTTCGTGAATTCTGGCAATGGCTAAAAGAATTTTTTCATTGATGTGGATTTATTGACCATCTGTGTTTCCATTTTCTGTTTTTCAGTTACCGGTAAAGAGTTCCGATTTCATTCCGTCGCTTCATAAACTTGAATTTTTTTTCAATCAAATATGGAATCATTGAAGACAAAGCTGATAGTAACCATCATCGTCTGAACTAAACTGTGATCACATATCTTGGAAATAGCTTTCTTCTGGTCTGAAAATCCATGTATACAAAACCTGGATATCCCCCGTTTTACTTTCGCCAACTCTTCACAATTCGATAAAAAAATTAAATATATGTATATATCGATAAAAATAAAGTGTAAAATGGAATATTGCACAAAAAGGTCGTAACATTTACGTTCAATGTCATAATGACTTTATCTTAAATCTTTATTTTAAGCACTTCCCGACTAAAAAAACGCGACTTAAGTTGATTTGCAACTGACGTCAATATATCGCCAAAGCCCTTGATCATTTTCAGTCCAAGCCATAAGGCAGCATCTCTTAAAGGGAAATGACATATGCATTGCATCTGATGACTTTGTCTATTACGCACAACAAGGATTTTTGGCTCAAAAAAGCCAAATAAAGTAACACTTGTACAATCCGTGCATTTATCTGGTATTACACTCTTTCTACTCAACTTTTTTTTCTAGTATAGATCTAATCTTGGCCTTCTATGATCAAGTTCACTTATCGAAATATCGAAAATAGTTATGCGAATAACAAATAAACAATAATTACACTGCGTGTTCGCAGTAAACATTATCTTTGGACTAAAGAAGCTGCACTAATCACATCTGAATTTTTAATTTTTTCAGTAAATAGGCTAATCCATCTCATTCATTTTTCAATCAAGAGCCTGGGAAATACTGTTGTCTCAAAATTGGGCGTGCTCTCAAAATTGTTCTTTAAACCAAGTTTTCATATCACTTTTTCAGTGCGTATTTTGCTATTTCCAAGGTTTCCCGTACATCTTCCGTTCACCCCCGCAAACTAATTTCTTGGTATGTTATGTAATCTTTATTCATAAATCGTCGTTAATATTATTTTACTAGTGCTAATTGTTGGCTTTTAGCAAAGGAAATCATTTTGTTTTTGCAATAATGAAGGAAAATAGTGGTCACTCTTCAGCACAACGCAAAAGCAGTAATTATTTGAGCGAAATTAATGAGTTTGGTGAATAAGAATTGTGAAAGAGTATAATTGTTAGTGTTACAATAGAAGTGTGGCATCTCGACATCACAATTCCATTGTGAATGGACCTTTCTATAAGAACCAGGAATTAACACTATTAGGTGTCGTCATTAAACGGGTGACAGTAGTTTACAAGGCGATAGCTTTCATGGGAAATTAGCATCTTTTTACTTGATCAATACCTGAGCCCTTGAGCTCGTCTTTGTTTTTTTGTTTCTTACACGCGTCAGATCACTCGCCTAATGAACAAGAACATCACTTCTTGGGGTCAGCAACAATGGGCGAACATTCCTGGTTTCGTAGTGTTGACCTCTGTGGTACTTTAGCGGTAATTGAGATAACGATCTTAAAATTAAATTAGTTTAAAGATAGAGGTGAGGGGTTCATAACTTTTCAGCTCATGAAAACCCTGATATTTTCTTGACTTGTCAATACCTTCAATCTTTTATCCAGAATGCCATGATACATTCTGAAAAGGGTGGTTCACTGGATGTCAGCATAAAGGTTACATATCATGACGTATTATATTTGTTGTCACCAATATCATAATAACTAATGCTGAGGATGCTTTGCCGAACGAAGAGAGGCTGAACTGTTTTTGGGTAAACTGGAAAAAATAATGAAAATTACCTATAGTCCGATGCCCTAAACCGGCGAACTTTTGGGTTTTTCAATTTTAACAATCTGTAAAAAAATTTAAGAAAAGAGATAAATTCTCAAAACAACTTTTATTTTTAAAAATAGTCCTTCATTTTGCACTTTTAATTTTAATAAAAGGTTTAACAACAATATTTATTTTCTCTGATGTGATTGAGTGCAATGTCTACTTTTTTCAGGTTTTCGGCCGTCTGGTCCCAAACTGGCGAACCATTGTTCCTAAACTGGTGAATCATACTGCAAATAGATATAATCAATTATTAAATTGAGGGATTTGCACTATTTTAATATTATATTCAGAGTAACTCCCATTCTACAAAAAACTTTTTGAATTTTGTTGATAACGTTATTATTTTATGAATTATGACCTAAAAAGTAATGGTAGTTTATGTCCATTTTAATCCCAATACCGTTTTTCTGCAATTTTCCCAAACTTTACTCATTTTCGAACTTGAATTAAGGCAATAAAAATTTATTCTGACTCTTTCTTTTTTATATTTTCTGAAAACTAGTTACATAAACTAGGGCAGGCTGTTAAAACACCAAAAAACCATGTCTTCGGTGGCCTAAACCGGCAAAAAGTGGCATAGACCAGTGAAAAGCAGTGAATATGTCAAAATACATGTAAAATGTAAAATCATTCACCAGTATTCGCTGGTCTGATATATTTTATATTTTTGTACGTCTATCTTAAGTCATTGTTGATCAAAAAATCACCAAAAGAGCAGTTTAAGTCATAGATCTACAATGCACAAAAAGGCAGTTCAATGGTTCTATCAGCTGGTTTTATCAATTGGCAGGAAAACAGACAAATTCAACATGGACAGTCTTGCTCATTTGATTTTAGTGTGAAAAGACCTTGTTCGAGTACATACACATATCTGTTGAATTAAATAGGCTTCAGCAACTCCCACCAGCACAGAGACATAGCAGAATTATCGACATCACATTCTTGCAAGGCTCGAAGAACTGGCTAGACATTAAGATTGAGGCCATTGATGAATGGATCAAGGGATTGCGTAACAATTAATGTAAGTATCAAAGGGTAAGGGGCATAGCTCAAGTTACTGTAACTCGCTAAATGCCCACCTCACCAAATATCAGTACACACTGGTCTTTGGTGAGGGTGAGGTGCCGATGCCCAGTAAAAGCCTGGGGAAGCGACCAATTCACCGCTTTTCACCACTTTACACCAGTGTGACAAAACATGGTTCACTGCTTTTTGCCGGTCTTAACCACTTTACACTGTCACCAAAAAACATGGTTCACTGCTTTTCGCTGGTCTTAACCACTTTACAATGTGACTAAAACATGGTTCACCACTTTTTGCCAGTCTTAACTGCTAATAATACACACTTCACAGTTTAGGATTCAATTTGATAGGCTTCTGACTTCTAACAGTCCTTTTATGCAAGTTTTCTATCACTTGCTCTGCTGCTTTCTGCTTTGCTTTGTCATTTTTTCTTTTGAGTTCTTTTCTGTCATGATTTTCTTTAATCACCTTCATTGACTCTGAAGCTGTCATTACTTGTGTACTGCTCTTCTTAATACCTACAGGCTTTCTCTTTGGACTTGGGTCCAACTTTGAAAGTAGTATTAAGTCCTTCATTGTCATTCCTTTTTCAGTCTTTCTCTTCTTATCTGGTGTGTCATACATACAAGGGCTAATTTCCACTTTTCCAGCATACATTGCCGTACACACCTTCTTCGCCACTTCTGACTTCCTTTTTTTCTTGCTCTGTTGCTCCCTTCTTTTAGAATAGTTTTGATTCCACAAGTTGTTACTTCAGCTGTTGTGAAAAATGAGTGCATGCATAACTCATTGTGTTAATTCAAATGTAGCTTAAAACCTAATATTATTACTTAACTATGTGAATATATACCTATCAATTCACCTTGGTTTTCTTTTTCCTTATTCTCATCAACAGGCTTGTCAATCCACTTGTCAACCTCAGCAGATGTCATTCTCAGAACGTTCTCTGTCTCCTCCTCTGTAATAATTGAAAACTTATATCTAACATGCAACTTACACTTTAACATGCACATGCACAACATTTGAATAGTTACTGAATATTACTCACCACTAAATGGATCCATGTCTTCATCATCACAACCATCACAACTGGCACCCAGATTAGTCCACTGCTTCTCCAGTGATGAGAGCTGTCATGGTACTTGCTGCTTTCATCTCCTTTTCCTTTCTTGTTCTTCAAACAGCTTTCTTTTCACAGCCTCTCTTTCATCCTGTGCTGCTGAACTCTGTGCTGCTGCCTTCTGTCCTGCTGCTTTCTGTGCTGCTGCCTTATTTCTTTCCTCTTCAATCATTCTCAACACCTGTTCTTGTCGCTCTGCCTCAGCTCTCCTTCTTAGTTCTCTATTGTGCTCAATCATTCTCATAATGTGGTCATAATTTCTCTTGTCCCGTGCTCTCTTCTTTGCCAATTCTTCGGCTATATCTTGGTCAATTTCTTCTTGTGTCTTCCTTCACATCATTTCCTTAAACCCCTCTAGTGCCTTCTCAAAATCTGCCTATGTTGGTTCTTCACTGCTACTGGACAATGTGCTCTCATCCTGGCTCTGTATCTTATGAACTACTTCTATAACAACATTTTTCTTTCTTTCCTTTACTGGTCCCTTCTTCCCATGTTTTGGCGAAGGTAGTGGAGACGGTATCTTCACAGTTACAACTGGCTTGATGCCCTCTGCTACTTCTTTATTTGTTGAGTTTTTACGTTTGGTCATTCTCATCATGTATTCTGCTTTCACCAACATTGTATCGTAGTCTTCTTGTGCTTTCTTTCCTTTCTTTGGTGTTTTCTGTTTGGTTTGTTCACCCTCAGTACTCACTTTCTTTGGTGTTTTCATTTCTTCAACCTCTGTACTCGTTTTCGACTTTTTACCCTTTCCTTTCCCTTTGGAGTTATCTCTGGCTCCATGACGACATCTGAACAACCTTGCTTCTTTGGTGTTTTCTCCCTACCACCTGCCATTCATCATCATCATAACTTCTTTGTCCGTCATACCTCTCATGTCTATGCCTGCTTCATGTGCAGCTTCAATGGCCTCTTCCAGTTGAAGCATTTCTACCTTCAGTCTACCTGCCTCCTCTAGCTCAAGTCAATCTTCTTCGTCTTCTTCATCAATGACAACTACTGGTTCAATGTGGGTCTCTGAAATAATAAATACAAATACTTCACTGCTATTCACCACTATTCGCCACTTTACTTTCAATCTGTGTGTGTCTGGAAGAATAAATACAAATACTTCACTGCTATTCGCCGCTTTACGCCAGTCTAATAGAAAGTAGACTTACCTGTCCTAGTTCTGACACCTGACTGACCAGCACCTGACACACTTGGCTTGCCTATGCTGCTGCCATCTATGTCTACATCTATGTTGTCCTGCTTGTCAAGTTTTTCCTGTTTGATCTCTGGAATAAAATAACAATTTTCAATACATATCAAGATGTATACAGGAAAATAAATAAAAGAAAAAACATTAAAAAATATAACTCACTTGGTGGTGCTTTCTTTATCTTGCCCGTGTGTTTCCTAGCAGTTTGTTTCTTCATGGGTTCTGCTGGTTTTGGCGGGGCAGGGTAGGAGGTGGAGGTGGTGGAGTGAAGTCATCATCACCCTCAGGAACATCATTATCACCGTCATCATCACTGTCACCATTGCCATCACCACAAGGAGGGTGTCCTTTGTCATCATCTGGAATAAAAATGTTGCTTTCATAAGTCAAAAAGTAAAACGGTAATAATTGACATAAGGTTATGGGTAACAATTGTTTAATGTAACAAATGTTTCAACAGGGGAAGGGTAAGGGTATCAATTGTTTAATGTAACAAACATTTCAACTTTCCAACTGCAGACTTGCTACTACTACTATCACTGTCACTGCTGTCAAGTAGCTGACTCTGCCGATATCTCTGCGCAGGGATGGCATTTGGGTTCACAGGGTACAGACCTGTCAATCTGAAGCCTGCTTGTATGTACCACAAACACATAGCTTTTTTCCATGCAGGGAGAAAAACCTTCCACAAATCTGCCTTTGCAAGTGGCTTTCCTTTGTGTTTGTGGCACCACACTTCAAGACAGTACATGTAGGATTTCTTTAGCATAGCAATGTCAATGGGACAGGTGGCATGGGTTGTGTGTGCTTCTAGAGCTATCACTTCCATCTTGTTTACTCTCATATTTATCA
>JBCAUI010135315.1:0-18223 GCA_038406195.1 Haplosyllis anthogorgicola
AGGTTCTATTCTAAATTCTAAATTAAAATAAGGTATATCATTTGGTATCTACATAGACTTGATGCAGGAATATTTTAAGGTAATAAAAGCTGGAAAGCAAATCAAAATCAGAGTCTGAGTGCACTACTTACGAACTCGATGAGTTGATAGCAGTGTGTGATTTGAAACTGTAAGTTGAGACAATAATACGGACTGACTACTTTTAGAGATATTTTGACGTTAATATAGTTTCAAGAGTGCACCGCTACAACGCAACATTATTGTTACAGTCAGGGGTATGGGAATTTGTCCGAGAGGGTCCACGATACGATTTGAAAGACTTGATACCGAAACAATAATAAACCGTGATATGTCCTTTTATCTGGTTGAGTGAGTAACTTTATGCATGTAACTTCTACTCTAAATGATGAGTACGACATAAATGACTGGTCGGTTAACTTAAGTATGTTATGATATTGAAAAGTATAGATCGTTTCCAAAGCAAAGGTAACTTCTTTAAGGCCAATGAACTATACACATATGCTAAATCAAGTCAAAAGGAAGTATCGTAGAGTGCCTTTGGAGAACAGTCTCATAAATGTATACGTGGATACAGCTGTGAAATTCCAACAAAAAAATCAATAAACGTTTCCAATACGTAAATTCATGCAAAAGATGTGGTACGTTTTAAAAAGGAATATTGTAATATTACAATTATTAATTACAGCTAAATCTGCTAAGTCAGCGGACACCATATTGGAGAGTGGTGAACTGGTAACAGATCTACAGGTATCAAACATCTCATTGATACCAGCTGAGATACATTATCAAGAGACGAATGATTACGAAAACACAAATGCAACAGAACATTCAAAGGAAAACAAGAAAGAGCCGAAAGAGGAACTTTCACATCAGGAGTATCTTACACTTCCAAATGACAAAATAGAGTATGGAGGATATTCCAGGCGTGATGATGATAATACAGGAATTAAAGCGTTAACTGGTGGAAACACATTTTCCCAAGACCAATCTCCAGCACGTTCTGATGCTGTCCTGGACAGAATTGAATATCCTGAGAAACTTAAGAGTATTGGTAACGATGATGCAGAACCTATGGAACAACTGTCTGATGAAGAAATATAGGAGGAAATATATCTAACTCCTACTGAGGGTCCTGTTGATAGAATTGAGTATCCTGAAAAGCTGGAGGATATTGACAAAGATTTGGAAACTCCGACTGAACAAGTGCCTGAAGAAGAATTGTATGAAGTGATACATTTAACTCCTGAAGGTCCTGTGGACAGAATTGAGTATCCAGATAATACAAAGGGTGATGATGAAACAACAGATACAGTGTTTTCCACAAAAGATGGAAGTAAAGAAGAATTACATGGAGAGGAAACCTCGCCTGTGGATGCCCCTGTTGACAAAATTGAATATCCGGAGATATCCAAAGTTGATGATGACGGTGCTGGCGTAGAACTACGGGACCAACAATCGAAAGACGAGCAAAGCAATAATGAGGATACTGCAACAGCTAGAGCTGAAGCTGCTGACAAAGTTGAACACCCAGAGAAGCCCAAAGCAGCTGAAGCAGAACCTGAGAATATTAGGAGTGGACCAAATGAATTTATAAAAGTTGAACTCACTCCACATAAGTAACACTGATCGCAGTAAGTTTCAGAAGAGACTTGTTTATATTAAATATATTATTATTTATAAAGTTAGACGAGCATACTGTACAGCAGATGTATTTTTGGAAATTGGATAATACAGGGTTAAGATAATTTTTAACATGTACAAGTGATAAATATTAAACTTCTGGCCTTTGGTATTTTAATGCATTTAATATTTTAATGCATTTAAAAGAAACTACATTTAGCATCACCATACATGTATACAAGTGCATATTATGTTACACAAATAACTTTCTCTGGTATGGTACAAAAATCAAAACCTGCTCATATTTTATTTCTCAATCCTTTGTATTCAGAGAGCTTATGTGAACAAAGTTGCCAAGACATATTCGGAAGTGAAAAGTACCAAAGAACTAGAAAATTCTTGCGTTTATATCTGGGAAGATTTTTTTTTGAGAGTTTGAGAATAAAACAGTTTCCTGTTCTTGAATGGGCATATTTGTATGTATGTTGCTACAATAACATATACTGTTGATATGTAAACACTCAAATTAAACTTCAGTAATAGACATTTAAAGCTAAATAAGATAATGTCTAAAGGTACAATGTTTAGATTTTATTGATAGGATGAAGAAATCCTTCAGGAAGAATTATGTTTTGTTAAGTGGCAATAGAGCTTTAGTCCCTTTGCTGTACATAACCCCCACTTTGTTGTCATAAAAGTGTCTTTCAAGTGATTATTTAGCACAATTACCCCCACTCAATTCCATTCTCCTTTAAATCAATTACATCAATGTAGCCCACACAGCCTAAGGCCTCTGCTGGTGTCAGTGACAGTGACAAATGGCTCAATCTGGCCCCAAGGTGATGATATAGGGTATCACCAGGCTGCAGTCATTGATAGCACCTGATGTCTCTCAACCATACCCAGCCGCTTACCTTATATATCAAAAGGGAGGGGTGAGAGTTAAACCAATTAGATTTATTAATTGTTTGTTTGAATTTGAGGTAGGGTACTAGCACAATATTTGCTTATCTTGGCTAAATGCCTCGACTTTGCATTCAAAATGGCTGATAAAAAGAATGGTCTGGAAAACAGGCTGTACACTAATTGTTTTGTCTGAGCCATATAACTAAATGTTATGCAGGTGGTAATATTCTCCAAAGTTTGCTTTGTGACAACACAGAGACCAAGCAGGGACTATTCTTAGTACTTCAGGGTACTACGATCAGAGAAACTTTCCCGGTGAGCGAAGGCATTACCCTTCCAAAATGAATTGACTGTTTTTGTCCTTTAGTGGAAACGTGTCTTGTTCACCTTGTTTGTCCTTCAAGCAACGCTGTAGCGTACAAGACTTGAGTCGCAGAAATGTCGCTGTTAGCAACACAGTCCCATAGCGTGGAATGTTCGTGTACTCAATGGAGTGATGTCATCTTCTCCATACGGGTAATTCTGCATCCCAAAAGTCACCCATCTATATTTTCCAAATTTTTATTTTATTTTTACGTTTAATAGTAGAAATGATAAAAGCCCTGTCCGCTCGTCAATGAGTAAATAGCAACAAAAGATAAGTTAAAAACAAACCGGTCTGGTACAAAATTAAGCAGGATGACTCAGCTTCAAAATGTTTTTGTAAATCTTGTGTAACACCACACAACGTACAATAACTGTGATTAACCGCAGCTTATAGCAGATAAACACACGTTTATATATTCAACGTAATAAACAGTTTCTTGTCATTTTGCATTTTGATGAACTGTCGCTTTATTTTTATATTACGGTTTATCTTTGCCTTAAGAAATCCTTAACTTTGATGCCGTAATGAGGTACACATTTGTATCTAATATGGGTTAATAATATAGGAAAGATGTGATATCATTAATGTAATTTGTTTTCACTGAAGTCAGTCAAATATCTTACACTTATCTAAATTACTCAAACAGAGAAAACACTGATCAATTTTACATTTAGCATCATTTAAGTGCATGTAGTAAAAGCAATTATAGGTCTTTACTTTTAACAGGACATGAGGTTTAGTCTGTGTCATGGTTCCTTACAAATAGCTGGCCTTTCGTTCGTTCCTAAGTGCCCCTTTTGCCAACAAATAAAGTGGAGGTTTGTCAGGGTCTGTGACGTATCAGATTTATGACCAATCCCAGTGTGGCCTCCGTGAGAGACCAGGTCTATGTGCATTACTAACGTTAATATCGCATGTTAGACACTAGTAATTACCCTTCCTTACAATTTACCCTTGAATTTAGCCCCTTTTCACGGGCAATAGAGAAAATGAGGGAAATCCTCCAAGTGTGGAAAGACTGAAATTGATTCTTTTGTAACTGTTGAATTTACTGTCCCATAAACTTTTCTTGCAGTTAGATGCCAAAATCCGTACAGCAGTCTCCCAGTACTACAAAAGGGACTGTTTTTCTAAAGTACAGTAACACCTGCTTTGGAAACCATTAAAACCTGAGAAACAGAGAAATCAAGATTCAATTATTCCTACAAAACGACACCATTTAGAAGGTTTTAAAAGCCTGTGAACTCCATAAAGGAACAATGTGAATGTTTTACGTACTTTGGAATTGGGGAAAAAATAATACACTTTGCAGATGGAAGGTGCAGCTAAACGTTTCTTGGATAAGATTGAGTGTTTTGAAAGAGGCTAGCCAACACCAGGGAACATTTCTGGTAAGTTCATTGAAATATCTTACTTAATTTTAGTCTTTGAAATTTACTGTTGTAATTGAGCGATAATAGATCCGCTGGTTTCCTATAGTTTCTCACCTTTATGACAGGAAATTTCAATTGCCGTTACAGAAACAGGACATTTGTGGTCCCTTCAAACGCGGAAAAGACAGTTAAAATCACCCGCAAACAACATATAACAAAGTGCTATCAACTTCTCATAAAATTGTAGCACAAATCATTTCACACGTTTTCATAAAGCAAAGGGAAGATCAGAAATCAAGAAATCATTTTGTAAGAATTTCGGTTTCTCGGGTGTGGGGTAATTTCACGGGAGCAAGGGTACCGAGGGTTGTTTGGTGTTTTTCTTGGGGTATAGAAAGGCAATTAAACAGCATTTTGATTTGTTTCTGTGCGGTGGCTGACTCGATGTGACCACCCAAGGTTTTAACTAAGAGGACCACTTTGTATCCTCTTGACCTGATCAATTAAACAGGAAACGTTAATTTGACTTTGTAACGTTTTTTTAATTGAAATACACGTTGTGAATTGCGTAGCTCTTCATTCGCACATCAGAACAGTTTGAGACAACGTGGCGGTTCACAATTTATAGTATTTTGGGAGTTGCAGAATACACCGTAAATCACGGACATTATTTAAGTAGCATAGATCTAGTTAAGACGTTATATTAAAAACGATTGTGGCAAGACATTCACACACAACGTTGGTTAGTCAACATCATAAACTCCAGAACATTTGACGAGGCACTTCAGTGCAAGTTTAAAGGTATTAATAACAATGACTTATTATGAATATTACATATTTTGCATTCCTTTAGAATTATATAAAGAATACTGGTAAAAGTTATGAGTCATATTGTTAATTATATTAATAAACTTTTCAGCATCAAATAGGCATACACAACATAGAGGATAGATGATACTTAACTATTTTATTCTTATTTTCAGAATATGTAGGCATTAGAATGAACATTCCTAATGGACAGACTAACAATTATGTAGCCAGAAAATCACACAAAGAAGAAATCTGCAAAATTAACTATGTGACGATTGAAGACAAATACTGTTTCAAACCTGATTCTTGCTTAAAGTTGACGAAGGTCGGCAAGAGTGAAAACTAAACTTGGATAAAATGTTCATATTCGACAAATCCGTATTATACTCGTGTTATCTAGTCATTATTACGTTGAACAGTAGCTGCGTCATTGCTGGACGTAGCAGTACAAATACTGAAGTGGACAATAGTCACTCTGTGGATCTTACTGCGGATATAGTGGATGTCAAGAACATTGTGACGGACAACAATGATAACACCGTAGAGATTGATAATAATATCGACAGAAAAAAGAAAAACAGAAACAGAACGAGAGGAGTGAGATGGTGGTAAGTCAATGTATACTTTTCATTTCAATCATGATTCCAAATGTCATGGGTCATAGTCTAAGGTTTTCATATTGGAACATTGAAATTTCATGTTCTCACATAGCATGAATTTCATCTTGTTCTCAAAATAAACATTTCTTAGTTGAAAATGAATGTGACGTGCGTTCTTGATTGGTTTCTTACAAACATTCTGAAGATTGCTGCGAATTAAAGTACAACTATTGCATTGGTCATTTATCTCTGCTGCATATTTACAAAGAATGCCATGTAATTGCAATATTAGATGAACTGGTGCTTAGGCCTTTTCGTTTTGTAAACAATAGAAGATTCTGTTCAGATAAAAGTCGAGGATACAGTTTATTACTCTTATGTCCCACAAAGAAGTATGAATCAAGAGCTGACAGAAATGGCCTGAATATTTTTCTACAAGGCTGGTGTTTTGCCATTTTGGTTCAAATGCTTGACTTTACAAGAACAAACTACAATTGTTATCACTGCCAGTAAAGGGTATTCTTTAAATGTCACAGCAAACGGTTCTGAGTAGCAACATTCTTTCAATTCCTTTAACTTTCCCAAACTTGTTACATATTGGATTTCAACGTTCCAACAGTTTTGTGAAATAATGCTGTAAGTGATATTTCCTGATTTGGGTGCAATTTGATGGAAGGGTCTGTGCTAACCTATAATTTTAAAGGTTATTTATGCACCACATATTACCTGTAATGGTCCCAATTACACTGTCAATTCAGGTAAAAGCGTGTAACTTAATTCCATTAAGGCTAACCTTACATATCTTGTGCACATCTATTAAGCACTCAAATAAACTGGTGGAGATTTGTTCAAAATTATTTTTATAGATTTACCTCCACAGATTTAACAACCCTACAAATTATTGTACAAATACAGACATGTAATTTGGTTTATGGCCCAAGATCTCTATTTTAATTTACTGACGTAGGTACGGTATAATGTGGTAAATTCTTCTTAATTTGTCAAAATAGAATTTTGTTTTTTTTTAAAAGACAATACCTATCTCCGTAAATGTCAACTGTATATTCAATTAGTCTGAACAACACAGCTAAAAATCATTTGAATATTGATAATTTGGATGTGGCTTATTACACGTACAGTATCCAACAACATAGTACATGTGAAATTACCTTGTGGAATGGACTTAAAACACTTATGAAGTTAATTTGAGAAACATGTTCAACTCGGATACAAAACATACATTTTTTGATAACAAAATCATTGCCAATCATTTAACACTCATGTATCAAATATTGTGACGCACCACTGATTTCGGTAATTTTGGTTTACAAACTTAATGGAAAAGGGCAAACGTTCCATCAAATAAATCCTTTAGTTATCATGCACACAAGTTTGCAAAACAAGGCTGAAAAGATACAAAGTGAATGTGTTTTAACCTCGGTTTATTTAAAGTGATAAAATCGGATTCGTGAATTAAGAACTGGTAGATAGAAACAAAGCTTTTCATTTCCTAAACATCCTATTATTTTGAGAATAAAAGTGTTATGAAACTCGATTGTTCCAAAACTGATCGTATTTGAATCCTCTGAAAAACAAGAGTTTCCTATTTAAAAATAATAATTTAGAATTAATTTTATTACATAACTTCAAAATACGCTTTGTTTGCGACTTTATCAAATGAAAGAAACACATTCGGCAGGGAAATTTATACTATTTTTTAGTAAATGACTAATAATAGTCACTTGAAAAGGACTAAATTTAGTAATGAACCTAAAATTTGTCATTAACCATTAACAGTTATCTTATTAATTAATTCGTACCTAATTTGCTTAACCCCTACAGTGCCGAGGGGGCAAATCCTGTACAAGTACCAAACTTCACATACAACAAATGTTGTACATTTACATATCTAATGTTCAACCCCACAAGCAACAAAAGTTGATACTTACTAAACCCCACCAACAGCAACAAAAGTTGATAGCTGGTGCTCAATGTATATGTATGTATGTATCTGTGTGTGTGTGGTCAATAAAGTGCAAGTATGTGTGCAAGGGCATTGGAGGGGGTGTCAGCACTTGCCCCCCCCCCCCCCGTTGACCAAGACTGGGCATCGGCCCTTGGAGGGGGTGTCAGCACTTGCCCCCTCTGGAGGAGGTATACTCTCATCTCAACCTTCACAAAATAAAAATAGGTTACAAAAGCTAAAAATAGCTACACGTGGTGGTGCTAACCACACACCAAAGTGTTGTAAAGTGGTGGAGTTCAAGCTATTTTAAAAAGTAGCAACATTTGTTGTAGAAAGTGCTGTAGGGGTTAATTAGACTTTATGATTAATAAGCCTCAGCCCCTTATCTATGTGACACACAGAGTCAAACATATGCCATTGAATTGTTCCCAGTACAGTGTATTTACATGGGCACACAGGACTGTGTGTCCAAGACTTCATCATGAGCCTGTAATGTTTGCAGTGTAAACACTTCTATTCAATAGGGGACAATACTGTCAGAAAGGCCATTTAGTATTGTGTGAATTGTGCATTTACCATGGAGAGTCCATAGAGGCTGCATTGTCAATGTAGAGTGTAGTTTGTTGTTCAGTGCTGTGAGATTTTCCCACATAAGAGGACATTTATATGTCTTATACTGTAATTGTATTTTACAGCCACAATATAATAACAGCAGCCCCCTGAAACTGGGACCATTTGGGAAGAAATTCTAGCTGTGTCACTGGTGCAATACAGCAAGAAAGTCCATTGTTGTGAGACTTATCTTCATTAACTTCACATCTCCTGAAATTATGATTATTTTCTGTTTACGCGAAAAGCAAAGTGTGCTCTTTAAGGGTCTCCATATACAGCATGTACATGTAAAAGGGTATGTAAGGCAGATGGAGACAATGTCTAATTGAATTGATGTTTTATTATGTTGATAGATGACAATTAATAGATGGCATAGACATTCATCAATGCCCCAGGCATTAGCATAGAGATAAAATGAAGACCATTTAAGCCTTCGATAATGCGCAAAAATCTTATCAATTGTGTTCATAAGAGAGCTATCAATAGGCACTGTGTTAAGCTCTAATTCTGTAAAAGTCACAAAATTCGGTTGATGTCATCCATCAAGTGGTTTGTTAGATGTGTCGTTTGCCGCTGACATAATATCGGATAAACATGGCATTTTGTCCAACTCAATTGCATGTCATTATTCCTCTTTGAATAGTCGTAATTAGTGTGTAGCCTTTGCATCAGAATATCATCAATGCAGTAGAATCTACTGTCATGCTGCATGTTTTGAGTCTTATAAAATAAAGAGTTCACTGTAGAATTATACTAAACGTAATCAAACAAAGAATATTCCCAGCCATTAATCTTGGTTTTCATTATTGCTCAGTTTGTTCGAAATTGAAAGTGGTATAAGTCTTCTGAATAGAAGATATTACACTGGTTAGCTTTCGTCTCATATATGCGCTTTTTTCCGTTCTTATTGGTCTAGATCAAACATTTCACTTTTTTGTCACACAAAATTTTCCCAATGCAAGAGTGATGTTGTTAGTGTGTTTTCATTTGCATATCTGTGTATGTATTCAAGACGCATGCAGATAATATTCCAGAGTGAAGGCCACAGTACTCAAAATAGTTATCAACCCTGATCAATCAGACATTTTCTGCAGCGGAAAAGAGCGGAAGGAACGAAAGCAAACACGGGCTACATGTCTAATACTTGGATAATGTTAAATGTTGACTCAGATCAAATGTTTTGATGATTATATATTGCCACATTAAAAATCAGAATACATGGCCATCCTTTGGCCATAACCGTGCAAATCCAAAGAATGAATCTGTGTTGTTCACCAGAGAATGTCTGGTAAAGGCTCTTCATTTTGAGAACAATAGGCACTTTTGTCTAAGCACAGCATGGAATTCCATTGACACAAAATGAAATCCATTTCAGGAACTGAAAATGAATAACAAATTCTTAGAAAGTGTATCATGACCTCTTTGAATCATAATTTAATGGGACATTTTCATAACCCCAATGTTCCTTACATTGAGTATCGCATGGAATCTGGTCAATGCCCATAAATTGGCCCTTTGTCTATGATTGTCAGATAAGCTGTTATTGCTCTGTCCTGCAGGTTCCCGTGACAAGTGGTCTATCAATGAATCTGACTTGTTCTGCAAAGAATAAGTAGAAGATAATATATTTGTCAGACTGTAAGGCATTTTTTCAGGTCAAGACTTAATGTCATGTTGTGTCATGGACAGAGCTGTAAATGTATGTTCATAACTCTTCATGTTTTAAACAATAGAAATTCACACTGTGTGAATAGGTTGTAGGATGTAAATCTCGTAATATTGGAAGAGCCTTATGTAAATCCATAATGACAACCGGAAGTCCCATTGACACAATGTTAAAAATGGCAAAAAATCTTATTTGCATTGCTGCAAATGGGAAATTATGGACCAAATAAATATCCCTTCCATCTCTCCCTATTTCTATAAAATGGAGATGAGAATACATAAAATAAATAATTTTGCATGTATTCTGATCCTTATTTTCAGAAATAATTACTCTCCTTTAATACAAATTGGTCTGAAAATTTTATATTGTGTGAATGGGACTTCTAGTGGCATTATGAATTTCCTTAAGGCTGTTGCGTCATTACGAGATTGACATCATACACCATGCTGAAAGACCTAACTTTCTATTGTTTGCAAAATGAAATAAATTTCTGGAGCTGAATACGTTTGTCCCAAAATATACAGATAGCTGTTTACATTTTAGTTAGTTTGCAGGTTGATGAAGCATAATTGTGATATTCCATGTTGCCCCCCCCCCAAACTGACTGACAAAACTTGTGCTGTTTTTGATATTGCTCCAAGGATAAGTGAATTTCTGAAACAACATGAATCAAAAATATGTTCATTTTCTCAGTATCAGATACTGGGTTCACCGATTCTTCATTGTCTATGTCCGACATTTCTTAGGAATTGCTACTGATATATCAGGCATGACACAATAATCATACAAGTTCTCCAGACAAGAGGCCTACATACCAGGAAACAGACTCGCTTATCATGGTCTATGGTCTAGTAGTTGGAGCCTTAAAAGGCCATTTAGTCTGGTGTGAATGATGAGCACATAGCAACACCAGCAAAAAGCCATAGCAACAGCTATTTACTATGACAACACTTATTTGCCACTTGATAAAAACCATGGTGCATACAGAGTAGTTGTTGTCTTCCATCAAACTGTGGGCTTGAGACTCCCATGAACATTTGTAAGGTGGTTAAAGAAAAAAGTTTCCTGAATATTACTGCAGTAGAATCCACTACACAAAAATCGTATCAATTGTGTACATAGGGTTATATAAAGGAAGCTTCCATAAGGTGCCGTGTTAAAGTTCTGATCCGGTTTTTGTGTCCTGATCATGCTATCACGATTTGAAATGTGATGATGTGTTGGAAATTCAAACGGTAAACTGATAGACATTAGTTTCTCAGATATCCGTCGCATTTAAGGGTGCAGCACCTGTCGGACGATAAATCCCATGACAGACAGGGTCGAAATATCACAGCCCCACCAGACCAAGGTGTAAAATTTATACTGGACTGTCCCTGTTCCCATCACTTCATGTTAATGGTTCACACCAAAGTTGGGTAAAATGTCTCCTGAATGTGAAGCGCCTCTGAAAAAGTGAACACTGATCTAGGATGCACAATATTAAATGTGTAGCATATGTGTGTTTTCATTGCTTTACATTCTTTTCCGCCATGGATAATGGCTGACAGATCTCAGCGGATAGCTATTGTGGGTACTATGACCTTCATGCTGAGATATTTTTGTATCTGCACAGATCGTGAACATGGACACAAACGCACAGTTCATAAAACATTTATATCATTGCTCTCATGTTATGAACGGTTTGTGTACTAATAAGTTGGATTGCTCAATCCTGGCGCATAAGAATGCATAAAAGGACACATCAAATCATAAAAATTCTATCAGTTTTGGAACAATAGCACATAAAAAGCACAGCGTGGAATTCTTGGAACAATAGCACATCAAAAGGAAAGCGTTTAATTCTTTGTTCTCTCCTTTGTTCTTGATTTGATGATGAAGACACAAAAGCTACACAATCACTTAGTGAATGACCTTTACCTTCACTTTACAACCAGTGACATTCAGCACCAGGATATAAATATCCAGAACAGCTGTTTGATACTGCTCACACCACAGGTGGATCTCATCTACACAGAGGAGAGGAGAAGCGACAAGAATCCATCCGTCAGTGTTAAATCTTACAGAGCAATAAATATTAGATGAGTACACGGTGTCTTCTGTCTGTGTGCACAGCAGTGTCTACCATAATTACTGCCTGCCTGTCCTCAGAATATGGCGTATAGTAATGGGTTAATTTCAAGAAAAGTCAGAAGAAGAAACAACCAACTATCAACGTTTATTGTGAAACTGTAGAAAAGAGAACACTCTAGCTTAATCCCGTCAAAGCCAGACCCCCTCAATCGTTTATTTACTTTTTCTGATGGACCTGACAAAATATAGGTATTCAACTTATTTTTGTGTGTGTAACAAACAGAACTTTTGCTAAAAGTACATCTTAAAATTCAGATTTTATTACAATTGTATAGTGTTGTCGCGACACTTGAATTTTACCTGTCGAAAGTCGGACACTACTTATCTACACGACAGTTGACTGTCGGACATTGCTGATTTGGTCATTCCACAGCTGCTAAAATGTAAACTTTTAATAAAATGGTGCAAATATTTTACTTCTGCAACATCATGTAGTACTCAACAAGTATATGAAAGACAATCAGATCAGTATGATACATCAATAATAATGTGTTGTAAAATGTTTCCGTAAACAAATATTTTGTAGTCAGATTTCAGTCTGACTAGTCGACGCAAGAAATTTCGAGTCGACTGTCGCCAAAATCCCCGACTAGTCGATTTGTTCGAATAGTCGCGACGACACTACGATTGTAACCCTCACCTTGGGACTGACCTGCTTATCATTTCACTCTAAAGATCCTCTGTGTTGAAACAATACTCAAATTAGAGCATTAGAATTTCTCACTGGACCATTATGCTCATGATTAGTGTGGAATTCTTTTCCTTTCACTTTGGGCCTTTTGAATTGAATTTAACAGAGCTGCTCCTGATATAACTATCAATTGGGAAACATACATAACAACAGGGGGAAGAACAAAATTATTCCACGAGTGCTTTTGATTTGCTACTGTTTCAAGTGACATGAATTTCATCCTCTGAATCACGAAGTGGGCAAAAGAAACACTGAGATCATGTCTCTTAGATCAAGGATAGGAATACCGTCTCCCTACACAAAATAGGTTAATTAAAATTGACATCAGACATCCATCAAGGACAAAGAGGGGCGATTGAGCCAAGATCATAATCTCTGCTCTAAGACGTCTAGGTCCCATTCATTGCTCGGAGATAAATTGTACGAGTCCTGATGTCAACATGAAAGGGAAACAAAGATGACCTTATTAGAGAACTGAAGGAACACCTGCTGCTGGGTCTCCAGTCTGTTTCTTTGTCTATGCAGAAACCAACAGTGAAACAGGAAACAGGAACCAAACCAAACTAACCAGTTTTCAGAGCTTAAAATTGCAATCAATTTGAAAATGTTTGAGAACTAGAGATTTCCTCATTGTGTTATTGGTGTGCATAAAAGCTCCAAATCTTACAAATTTTAGACCCTGACTATTTAGAATAATTTATCAAAATTCAATTACCTTAAAATTAAATACAAATACTGACATGAAGTATAAAGAAGTGGTGGTGTGTCTGTTTGTGTGGTTCAAGGAAATGAATACAGTGCTTAATTCCATGGTTCTTGGGATCAAATGTTAATAGCTTCGTCACGTTTACATCCAGAATCATGTATTCACTGCTGTAGTTGCGCTTACAATGTGACAAAGCTAATAATACTAAATACAACAAAAACCTTTAATACTGCAGTGTAAACGTTTACGATTTCAATTTGTTTGTAAGGAAATAAGCCTTTTTTCGACAAACATTCACCGTATGTTTATTTCATGAAAAAAGCTAATGTTTTGTATTGATATCTGTTTTCCCAGAGATTTGATATTGATTGAAATCAATCTCTTTCATCAACTCGTTGTTATTTTCAATAGATTTCAATATTTCGGTGAAACAAAGAATAATGACAATTTGTCATCAGAGGATGAAATGCTTTCCGTTTTGAAATAAAAGACATTTACTCTGTGCCTCAATGCACAATAGAGCAGGACGAGAAATCATTTTCCTTTCAACCTTCCCTGAAGCTAAGTAGAAATGTTTTGTTTAAAAACTCTTGATTTGGAACAGTATAAGAAATTCTTGCTGGAGGCACAGCATGGTACCTAGCAGGCGCACACTTAAATACCCTTACATACCTGATCAGTCCAATTTTCTTGTGATGCCAAACTCTACTTTTGACAAAATACCATGCATCATAATGTCTTTTAATTATCAATTGATTTAGAAAACATTTTTATGTTACATTTACAAATAGTTATTTTACCTATTCAATTTGACGCGAAAGTCCATCGAACACAGTCATTGAAAGAAGAAATGCACATATATTGTATTGTTTGTGTAAAAATTCTGTATGCTCTTCAGTGTTAATTGATACTTTTTGCAATTGATGAATAGTTCCATTAATTTGTTCAACATACAACAAAAAACGTAATGTTCCTTTCCATTATTTGTCTTTCATTATTAATAAGACACTGCTGATGTTTATTTTCTTGTAGTGATAAAGTGCAACCATGAAAAATTGGAACAAAGGGTGAAATCTTTTACGGATAATAGCGCATCAAAAGCACAGCGTGAAACTCTTCCGTTCTCTTCTTTGTTCTCTCCGTTTACAAAATGATAAGAATTTCACGAGCTGAAGCAACTTGAAGTGGTTTGTTCGTGTATCTGCAGAACGATTGCACGAGTCACCGAAATGTAAATTTGTCATTGCAAAAAATGCTATGCTATTTACTCTGCCTATATTTTAAAGGGAATACTGTAACGGAACAGAAATTTAAACAGGAGAGTGTTTGTACATGTAGCAGTCGGTGGAATGACGTCATAAAATATTCCTTGACGTGACTTTATACTTGACGTCATATTTGCCTGAAATATGGCGAAATTTATTCTACTCTATTTACTATAAATTAATGAAGGAAACAACTGGAGATGAAAAGGACATCAAAGACTACAATTTCGACATTTTTTCTGTTCCTGAAATTATCTTAAAAATTTTATAGCATATGGCAGAATACAAGGCCATAAATTCAGCCAACAGCAGGACACCAAATAGCCTTGAGGGATCTCCTGGTAACTCGGGCAAGATTTAGACATTTTCGTCCTCTGGTAAATCATTGGGCGAACAAAGTACAAGCCAAACAATCACACTTAGGCTGGAAATGTATCAAAGATGAAATTGAAAAGGACAATTCAGTAACAGGCCATGGATACTTTAATGAGACTGAATAAGCCAGTAGAGCTATAAATCTGATAAGCAGTAATACTGAATGACTCTGCTGGGAGTAAATGTTGCCAATAGGACCATAACAGTAAAGATAGGCCTTTATGTAATGGCTCTTTCCATCAGGTCATTTAACTGGATGACCCTGCATTATTGCTTAATCCTGCCAAAAGAACTTGTTATATTTATTAAGCATAACCCATGGTAAAGGTGTGAAAGAATTATAGTGGGTCCTCAGCTATGAATACATATACTGTGACTACTATAACACAGTAGTACCTTTAAGGATTTTAGAAACAGCTGACCCTGGACACTTCTTCCACTTCAGATGTAGGATAATAACCTTTGAGACCTTTGAATTCCAGTTGAGAAAACAGACTTCCTATTTTGGACAACACTGGATGAGTGGGATGTATGGACTCCGAAGCAGCCACCAGAAAGAGCCATTTAACTTGATGTGTGAAATATGGATTGATTGAATTGATGAATTCTGGACAGGCTGAGTACACAACAGAACCATGCTGCATAACAACAGCCATTTACTGCCTGAATGAAGCCATTTCACACCTACCTCACTCTCAAAAGTGTGGGAAGTCCTGAGGGAGAATTCACATCTCAACCAGTCTATTCAGGTGACTTCATTACTGCGGGCAGGACCCATGAAATGCTCTGAATTCTAAATAACACAGCTCTGACACAGGAAGAATGGCCTGTGTACCTATGCCTTGCAGCTGAATACAAATATGTGAGAAAGCATACAAATAGAGCTATTTTGTAGTGGTATATCAAATGTTGCCTTCAGTTAAATTATTTTCTAGGCCAAGCATCACATCAACTGCAATAGGATGCAGAAAATGGGTCGTTGTATTTAATGTTTTTCTCATGCATATGTATTGAATAAGTATGCAGTGGTTTAATACATGACACTGATGCTATTTAATGTCTTACTATCACTTAAATATCATAAAGGTAAACATATCTTTTCGCTTTACTAGATACAACCATAAAGCTGTGTTCTTTTTGTTATCTAATGCTTATTCTTCACATTAATGCAAATATTCAGTTTGTGAAAGGAGATAATGTAATACAGATGATGGCGTTATTAAATATTTAAAATCTTGCTTTTACTCTGGTGAATGTATTTGTCTGAAATTTACAGTAGGTGTATTTCTTGTATGCAGATACAATGAGTTGTTATTTGGCATTCTACAAAAAAAGTTAGGGACTGCAATATCCCATTATCCAGTGCACAGATGTTAGATGACCCTACTCAATACTACAACAACAAATATCCATATTAGTGCACACACAGTTCTTAACCTATTGTAAGATATATTGTGGAGCCAAAAGTCAGAACAGAGCAGAACGGATGGTAAGCAGAGTCTCTCATATCAAACCACAATCAATAGGCAAGCTACAGAAAGAGTTGCCAAATCTATACACACTATAACTGTATTGGCACCAGAGACTGGGGAGCTGTGCAGGAGAAAGATGGGGAAAGGTTGATTGGATTATGTCACAAGTTATATCAGCTTGTTGAAGGAAGTTTGCATGTAAGAAAAAATGGTCCAATACGAGACATTCTGTACAGTTGGGATAACTACTGAAATTGATGTGGTTTATATCTGAAAATGTCAACAGTACCGGATTTATCTCCCAAATTTCAAATTTTTATTTTCCCTAACTAAAACTAAAATGGTTACAAATCAAACTGATGATTGGAGGCATATTGACAAGAAAGCTTGCTCTGCACTTAACACTTCTAGTTTTTGAAACATTACTTAGTTAATAAAAATGTAGCCTTTTTTGGCCGTTTGAAAACAAAACGACAAGATTGTGTTTAGTATTAGTATCGCTCTTATCGTCCTCAAAATAGAAAAGAAAACAGATTGCAATATAGTTGAATGTGACCTTGAACCAGTACACAGAAATTGTATCATTTTGGAAACGAAGAGAACAAAGGAGAGAACGAAATAATTTCACGTTGTGCTTTTGGATGAAATATTTATACGAATTCCGTGTACTGTTACTTGAACTATGTTTGTAGGGCCGAATTTGGTTGTATCACAACTAGCCACATTTTAACAGTAAAACTGTTAACTTCATCTGTCTTGTGCATAATGTTACCAAGTTCTACTATGATGGATCATGCCAATACTTCCTAAAAACCCATTTCCTCCACATGTTCAATCTATGTAAAAAATATACAATGTAACACATCGAGATCTGTAGGAACCAACAATACATTGAAGTAGAAATGACATTCAATAGATGTTTTTCCAAATTGAATGTGCACCTAATTTACCTCACATGGCTAATTCACCTAATTAGGTAAGAACTGTAATCAAATCAATAAATTCCTATCAAAAGTTTAGGGTACAGAACAAAAGAGGAAACAAAAGAATTCCACACTGTGCTTTTGAATTTAGGCTCAAAACTTTTAATAGGAATTTCTTGATTTGAATACCAATTTTGGTGTGCCTTTTATGTTATGCTAGTGATGCCCACTTTGGTAATAAAAGTAAACTGATATCAGTAGATTTAACCAAAACAGGGCACCTAAAAGGGCAATAACAGTTTGGTCTGTATCCTAATTGTAATTGCAAAACAATGGACAGGCATGCTTTATATAAATTAAACTGTCTCAAGAATTAGCGAAATTAGGTGAATTAGTTAAGGAAATTTTAGTTTGGAAAAACCTTCAATAACTTATATACGCAATCAAATTTAAATGAACCCGTAAGATTAATGAGTATACATTGTACAAAATCACGGCTTCCTCAATAAATAGCTCGATAAGATTTAACACGCGAAAGTCCCATTGAACAGTTCAATTTGCTTTTCTTTATTAAAAATTGAGTCATGACTCCATAAGGATACGTCCTTTAATCAGAATATTTTGACTTCAGGGGTTTAGTCCACAGATTTTCCAACTGATGTCAGGCTAATTTGTTTTGCTGTGCAATGCATGAATGCATGCAGACAATAACACCAAA
>JBCAUI010135426.1:0-18217 GCA_038406195.1 Haplosyllis anthogorgicola
GTCCTGGTCAACTTTTTGCAATGGCGGCCCAGAACACAAATGTAAATTTCGTCCGATACATAGACCCTCATTGCTGATGCATGAGGGTCACATATGTTTAACAAGCTCTAAGAATACAGTTCTACTAATCAAGATGATACTTAGTCTTATCTATGTTTGTTCATTGATAGATAAAATTCACACACCCACTCAAGCCAGACGTTGTACTTCAGCACTTGAGTCCAACATCATCCTCTTATCTACAGGTACGGAGAGAATTGTTGGAGATACGGCAATCTGCTGATGCTGCAACTAAATATTTATCAATTGATATTGTAGCTTCAAGTTGTTTAGATTGGGAGCGGAAAGTGCTAATGTCCAGTTTCCAGTTTCCCCTAATACTAATGACACATTAACTGACAACCTTTTCACGGATAGGTTGACACGCACGCACGCACGTACACACCACATACACACACGCACTTCAGTAGGGTACAAAGTATGACATACAAAGCGCGATTTTATGTCTAGAATTATGTGATGTTGTCCTAAATTGCAATAGTAAAGAATGGAATACACCAAACGAATCCAACAAACGAATACACGAACCAAACAAACCAAAGAAATTACAGGGTATCTTGTTACAGAAGAACTTTGGTAATATTAAGGTTCCGTTAAGAAGTGCTGCCAACTGGAATCCATTTTCGAAAGTCTTTCTTTGCCGTAATTTACTCAGTTTGTTTCCTTTTAGCACAAACTGGACATACTTTTTGTCTGTTGATCTGTAGTACCTGTGAAAAGCATTGACTGTTATTTTGGGTGTGATTAGTAAATTGTGTGAAGAAATATTCAGGATTAATCTCCGAATCTGTGTCAACATTACATTTCCCAACTTTAAACGACAAATGAACTAATTCGATGGATTTGACTTGTCCTATGAATGGCTAGCACTGGACAATAGGGAGTAAACATGAAACAATTATCAAGAAAAAATGAACAATTTAGTAAAGAAACTATAGATCGTTCTGTGATTTTAGTTTTCATAAAATTGCTGTATATTGCCTTAATTTTAAATAGAAACTACTTAGCATATTAACCCAAAAGTCTGAATAAGTGACCCCTTAAAATGGGCGTCGTTCCACACATATTGATACTGCCTTCTATTTACGAAAACCTCCTTTGATGTTGCTGACTCCTGCTGTTAGTGATTAATAGACCTCAGTGCACTAGCAAAAATATAAACACAGTGCTGGAAATAATTGTTTGACCTGATCACTGTTGCAATCAATTAGGTGTGAGGTTTGAACTGGGGCATGAAACAATGCAATGAATGCTGTCATTTTAGCATGGTACAGTGTTTACATCACACATGAACATTGGGTCTTTATTGTTCCATATTGACCCTAGGTGCTTGAAACTAGGAATCAGGGCACCAAAACAAATTAGCCTGACATCTCCTTGGAATTCTGTCAACTAATCACTCTGAGTCAAAATATTGTAAATAGAAGCCGTATCAATATGAAAATTAAAAAAATGTTTTTTAATTTTATGTGTGTTTATGTGTGTTTCCAAAATTTACTGGTTACTAACCTGTCAGTGTCTATTTCCTACATCAGATGTTCTTTAAGCCTGTAGATTTTACTGCCTGGTTCCTTAATTCCGTTGTTGTGAACCACAACTGCTTTGGATCGAGGACAGACTTGGTCGTGGGCAAAGGCACAGTAGGATTGTTTTGTATCTGAAATCTCCTTAAAGTACCTTATTCCTTCGTAAAACAACACCGGATCCAATTTACCAATTTTCAATTTATCCTTCCTAACATCTCTAATGACATGATTCAGAATCAGCTGGTTGCTCCCAACCTTCTCATTTTGTAAATAGATCATAGTTGCGTGCAGAGCCATGGTTTCTGGAGTTGGGTTTGCCAAGTAAAGTCCAGCACAATGTATTCTTCAATGAAATTCCTGAGATGTTGCGATATCATAACCGCCATAGACGCGAAGGTGTGGCAGTGGATTTTTGAGAAAAACAATGTCAGTGTCAATGGATAGAACTGAGACACCAACTTCCAGGGCCTCCAGGACCATCGACGTCTTGGGATAAAGTTTTTCGTTGTATTCCTTAGATCTGAAGGCCGTGTACTCATCACCGCTTGAAACATTTCTCATATTGTAAAACCTGAAATTAAAACATTTTACATTAAGCACTAATCTTATTCTCTTTCCACAATAGGTTAGTTAACAAAAGAAAACACATTACACAAAAATCGTATCAATTTTGCGCATAACGGTGCATGAGGAATCTCATATAAGATACCGTGTTAAATTTCTTATACGATTTCTGTGCGCTGAAAATATTCTATGAATTTTTGCAAAAGATTTCGGCCTGCCAATTTACAAAATAATTTCTTCTTTTGTTTCTTAGTTAAGATATCATGATAAGTTATAATTTAAGATCAAGGTTTCTCTTACTGGAAATCAATTAAAAACGCTTCACAACATCGTTTTTCAGTACATTTAAGACACAAAAATATATGTCACTTGTTTGCTGGAAGCCAAGCATCTGATACTAGCTGATGGTTGGTACTATCGAAATTTACATCCGGTCAGCGCTACCTAACGTTTATCAAGTTATGGCATCAGTAGTGACACCTGGTAGAAATCATTGTATTGGAACCCCTTGTGCATTTTCCCGCATTTGACCAGTAGACTGGATTTCATGGTTATGTTATCATTTCTAACGAAAATACAGCCGTCAACCAGACACCCAAAATTTCTTCATTTTTTGACACGTGACTTTCACTGGATGTAAAAAGAGATTAGTCCCAACCTGCGCTAGTAGCCGAAGCAGAGAAGCAAAGCGAAGTCACTAGAAAAGGCGATCCAGTAGATGTCACTTGGCTTAACACTTACTGAATATTTCGCTTGCTCAGCTCTTCACAGGCTTTGAAGTGAGTACATCCAAAAATAACATTCGTAATGTTAAATTTTTTAATTGATGTGTGATACAAATTCAATGTAAAATCCATGTAAAAGTGATCCGTTGTCGTCAACAGAATCACATTATCCTTTGCAAGTTTCAAAACCATCTGTTGGAATGGCGTTTTTTCTGTGTAATTCCCAATTTTACCTCTCAAAGAGGAAAGATCGTCGAGATCCGGAGGATCATCGTCCACTTCCGTTTGAGATAAAATAACAAGCAAGAAGAAAGTTGTAAAGACTCCGGTCGTGTAAGCGGTTCTGAAGCACGATCTCCTGCATCTTTTGGCGCTCGGGTCCATTTTAAAGTACTGAATTATTCCAATCTATACAAGTCGTTTGATAATAGAGAGTTTAAGTTGCACGTTTTCTTCTCCTCTGTACGTGTACTCTTCTGATAGTGTAGATAAAATCAATAATGTTAAACCGTCATGAAATAAACGTAACGTCGATGACGTAGACGCTGACGCTGACGTAGAATTTGTTGATTTCCAAATTCCTCTCACACGCGCAAGGTTACGTAAAAACTGGAACGTTAAACTCTCTGCACACGTTTTTACGTACACGTGTAGTCCGGGCAGCAAAGGATGGCTTCTGATTTATTTCCAATTTCACAATTGTTATGCAGGAGTTAAAAAAATGGTGTGAGTTGCACTGATTTTTCCCGAGATGGGACACTGGTCAGTGAGGTTTGATCCTGCCATTCTAAGCGTAAAATTGGCTCTTCATACGTAGTCCTATTTAGACGTACTCCATGTGTCAGACGTAAATATTTGTGTGATTTGGTCATTTGATAAGCGAAACAAATAAGGCCACCCCTGTTTAGCAGCTTATTTAACTTCATCACAAAACCAAGAGCGAGGTTGATGAGAAAATAACAGGTTCATTTATGTTGCTGTTCCTCTAATTCCTTCCTTCACTCTTGAGAAAGAAAAGTTCCATTAGCTTACTACAGGGTAGTCCAACATGTTATCACGAAAATCACCTTGTAATGGAAGGATGACTGTATTTCTAAACTATTTGTATTGAAATGCTTGTGTTGTAATGATTTTTGTCAGATACAAAAAATCCTGTCAATTATGGAACAACAGAATTGCACACTGTATATTAGCCGTACAAATAACACTGCATGGAATTCCCGTTTCTAAACGCTTCCAGGTTAACATGATCATTCGAGCGGTCGTTTCTTTTTAAATTCAGACTAGGGATTTCTATTGAACAAAAAATTTAAATGTCTAGCCCAAAATAGGCCTACACGGGAGTGAACACCTATCTCCGTGTGTTGTATCAGTGGAAGAAGTGTGTAACGGGAGTGCTGACAAATACTCACGGTCCAAAGGTGAAACTCTTATCTCTGGAGAGTGTGTCCACACCGTTCAACTGTCAGCACTTTCCGTTTCCATCAGGAATCTGAAAAGTGAGTAAGCACTGAAGCCGCAGATCTTATCAGTTTAGGTAAAGTGGAATTTCATACAGTGCCTTTAATCGCACAGTGTGGAATTATTTGTTAACGCCCGCCTCAAAATATAGGTCAAGGTCATTTGAAGTCCACTTGTAATTTTTTCATAATTTTTGCCATGTTTTAATGTTTATGGCATTTTAATGACTATTGGCAAAGCGGGCGGTTCGGGCTTCGATCGAAAGGCATTCTTTTTTTCAAATGCTCCCAAAAATTCAGGGATAAATGGTGCCAGCAGCCACAGCCCTTAGTGCGGACCTCAATTATACATTAAGAATTAACAACACTCTGATAGTCTACATGATAAATCAAGGCTAACATCCTGTGGAGTGTAAATTTTCATTTTTGAAAGTTTATTAAACAAGAATGCCTTTCAATCGAAGGCCGAACTGCGCACTTCGCCGAAAGTCGTTAAAATGCCATAGACATTATAACATAGAAAAATATGCAAAAATAACAAATTGACTTTCAAATAACCTTGACCTTTAAATGACCTTGACCTTGTAGATTGCTCACCA
Organism: Haplosyllis anthogorgicola; assembly: GCA_038406195.1. Taxonomy (NCBI): domain Eukaryota; kingdom Metazoa; phylum Annelida; class Polychaeta; order Phyllodocida; family Syllidae; genus Haplosyllis; species Haplosyllis anthogorgicola. The sequence goes on from JBCAUI010135426.1 coordinate 4,935, forward strand.
ATATTAGAACATATGATATTGACAGATTACAGTAAAAAAAATACATTTTTTTATCACAGTGACCTTGAATTTGACCCAATGAGCTTGGGACTCACACTTGATCTAGATATTATAAAAATGTACCATCATACCAGAAAGAAAGTTTCTAGGTAAAGCGGTTCAAACGTTATAGCCTGGACAGACAGACAGACACATAGACAGACAGAAAGACATGACTGAAAACATTAGCTTCCCGCATACGCGGGCGATAATAAGTACTTAACATTAGAGGACGAAGTAGGAAGTACACAACTTTATATTCATCAGTTTCTAATAACCTTGGAGCCATGCAGGAAAATGTGATGGTTGGCACATTGTAACTAGCGAACACTAATTTTCATAGTCATGCATTGATTTACACTGGATCAAAATACTACACAGGTAGTACAATGCATTGCATTGAAATGTCTCGCATTGATGGAAGTTTATTTTGCCACGAAAAATAACTCGTATTGAAATGTATTACAAAGAATACCATGTGTACAACTAATCGACGTGACCTTGCAGTCATCTCTATTTCTTCGGAATGATGTAACTGACTAGTCGTTTCAACAATCCTCTGTGATCTGCATCTTCGTTTAGGGTACACTCCTCTTCACTAAAAGTTCTTCGTAACTTCTCCGTCAAATCCTTATTGAACTCAAATTTGCTTTCATGTGGTACTGAAACCTTTAACACAGAATAATTCTCAACCTTTGACAACTGATTCTTTATGCTGGAAATAATGACATCGTTTTCTAGCTGATTCTTGGCTTCAATGTCTAATATCTCTTTGATAGAGTTTCGAATTTTATCTGGAACAAGTCTGTTTTCAAGAAACATGTTTTCTCTATAAGTATTTGCGAAATACTCATCCAGTGAACGAAGACATCCGCTAAAAAGGTTCAGGAAATTGCAAATTGCATTGTTTTCACAGATAAACTTGGGTAAAATTAGAGTTCTGTTGAGAAGCGATGCCAGTTGGAATCCATTTTGCAGAGCATGTTGTTGTTGATATTTATTCAGTTCGTACCCTTGAAAAATTATTTGAAGATATTTTCTTTCCTTTGAAGAGTAATACCTGTGTAAATTAAGATAAGAACACAAATTAACAAGGCGATAACCTGTCGCCTGCCAAGCAACCTGTCGCCTACCAAGCTTCATGCCGCCATTTTGTCTGTCACCTGACGTGTGACGTCTTTGGCACCTTGCCAGAACTTTCAGAAATTAGGTCAGAAATCAAAGCAAAAATTTGGTGAAAACAGAAAGCTGAATGCCCGATAGAGGGCATTCAGCTCAATGATTCTATTAGACTTCGCATGTTACCTGTTACGCATGTTGCCAAAGAAACCAAAAAATTCATTGCAGATAAGTGTACTAGCACAATAAATTTGAGGGAGTGGCTGCATTAGCGGATCCACTGGGGGCGCGGGAGGTGCGCGCCCCTCCTTCGGCCGGAATATCTTTGCAATTTCGTGCAGTTTTCACACCTGTGATATGTGATGCTGGAATACTAGCACTAGAAGAATAAACTATCCGCCTCTGTTGTTAGATCTGCCATTCTATCTGACATGCGTTTCCATTCTTTGCCATTGATTACTTAATTTAGACAACTATTTCATCAGTATGCCAAATAATGTAGATATTCTAGGTTTTTCGAAATTATTAATCTGGCAGACCTAGCAAATTTGGCAGGTGAAATTGTGCCAGCATTTGTGGAATAACTTATAACAGTGACTTCAAATGTAGTCACTGTTAAGTTGCGCTTGTTTTTTGTTTTACCAAAAATAGTACAGGTGTACCAGAAATTGAAATCTGCCAGAAAAATAATATCGAAAAACCTAGATTGTCGGGCAAGCAGGGTATGTGGACTAGCGGTTTCATTTGGGGGGGGGGCAGTAACTTTCGCTGATATCTTACTGATTGGTGTCAAGTTCCCACATGAGATGCTCCTTGAAGTAATAAATCTTCCCTGATCTTCTTGGTGCTCTCGGTAACCAGCAGTTATGTACCACTAGAGCTTTTGACCGAGGACAGCATTTGTCGTAGGCAAATGAGCAGCAGTGCTCCCTGATAGGATTGAGTCTGTGCCGAAAGAAGTACCTCTTTCCTTCAGAAAAGTGTTCGGGGTTGAGTTGACCAATTTTCAACTTGTTTTTCATGTCAAAGATTACCTTCTTCAAAATCTGTTTATTGCTGCCAGCGTTTTTCGCTTGAAGTGCAAGCATGGTTGAATGTAACTGTTAGGCTGGAATTGTGGGGTTTGTGAAATACAGCCCAGCTGAGTGATCAGTTGTGTTAGGACTGCTTGATGGGCTGGCATAATCATACCCGAGGTACGCTTCAAGGTACGGCAATGGGTTCCCCAGGAAGACGGAATCGATGTCAATTGACAGGACAGACACACCAACTTGAAGAGCCTCCAGCACCATCAAGGTTTTGGGAAAGAGTTTTTCGTTGTATTCTTTAGATCTGAAGCGAGTGAACTCGTCGCCTTTGGTCGCATGTCCTACTTTGATTAAACTGAAAATAAAACACACTTCCATACGTAATGTTTTACAAAGAGATTCTTACTGAAATTTACGTAAGACTCAGGATACTAGTTGGTACATTACATAATATGCTTTTAACTACAAATTATTGATATTTGCTGCATTTCACAAATGTACTTGCTTAATTTTGCTTTGCTTAATTTCAGGTTTGCTTATTTACCCTGTAAATAAGTACAAGTGAAGGAAATCTGTACTAAATTTCCATGTGTGAATTGTAACAAATATTACATGAAAAGTATTGACTAAAAATACATGTACTAAATAATTCACTAAATAATGTACTAAATATTAGCGAATAATACTGTAATACTGATGTCGATTATTTTACGAAAAAATCGTGTAAATTTGCATACCAATAATCCAGTCCATCGCGCGGACACAATAAAGAAGAAAAGTCTTGACGAGCAATGTTTTGGTTTTTTATCACTTTTATTATTGAAATTGTAAATTAGGAACACACACGCTCAAATGCAACTTCAAAACATACACTTAAGTCAGTGTATGAAGTGGCAAAACGTTTTCAGGATCTAATTTTTAAACTGCAAAAACGGAGATTCAATCACCCGTTCCATTGTTTTTCCATTTCTTTAATTTTGAAAGGACACAAAATGGAAATCAGAGATTTGATCACCAATTTCATGATTTTGCATTTTTATGTTTTATAGATACATTTTATGTCTTAAAATGAGTAAAAACTAATATGAAATGGAAAAATGAAGACTTCATTCATCATATTTAGTTCCATGGAATAGATGTAAACAGAAAAATGATGAAATGGGTTATGCAATCTCCGTTTTCCATTTTGTGTCATTAAGAAGTCATAAGTAAAAAATGGGAAAATGATGAAACGGGTGATCGAATCCTCGTTTTTCCATTTTCAGTTCAGAAAATAAACTTGAAAACGTTTTGACCACTTCATACACGGACCAACTTACTGTATATTTCTTTGGCTCAGTTCCTGACAAGCAGTAAAGTGTGTGCAACCGAAGATGTAGTTCGTAATGTTGAATCTTTCGAACGAAGTGTAATACAAGTTCAACGTCAGATCCATGTAGAAGTTATCCGTTGTCGTCAATATGATTATTTTATCCTCTGCCAGCTTCAAAACCAGTTTTTGAAAGTCAGTCAAATGTCCATCATATTTTTGAAGAACTATTTCTTCCCTCTGCCTGTGTGCCATGATTATTAACAGCACAAAACATGTTGGAATGAGCACCGTTATTAGTATACGTTTGGTGCTCAGCATCTTAAAAATAAGAAGTTTCATGAAAAACTAAAAAAAAAACTGTTTAAGCGTCACTAACCCCACTGAACATGAAACAGTGCCTGTAGAAGTTGAGAAAATACTTATATCTAAAATATGTGGTAGAATTCTACAAATACGTTTTGTCAGTTTCCCATAACCTTGGTACTTGACATATCAGTTTTTGCAACGTGCGAAATGTGTCAAGTGGCGAATTAGTAAACATTTTATTGACAATAGTTTCTAGATATTGATCTGTTGACCTGCTTTCCAGTTGTTGTCCAAATGCTGTTTAAAGATAAAAGAAACTGGCAAACTGGTTGCTCATATTCGCCAAAAGAAATTAATTGGGGGTGACCATCTTTGATTTTGTACATGTCAAATTTTTGACACTAGTTCAGTTGAGTGCATTGAGACAATATAGATTGTAATTAGTCACAATGGAAGTATCAGATTAACAATAGGTCTGAATGCTGTGACTGTGTGGCTAGTCAGCAAAGGCAAACTATGCCGACTAATTTACTCATTTCATCCCCAGTCATTGCACAGAGAACGACCAGTATTTTACCACCAGTCAAGCCTTGTATGCCCATGTATAGGTGTCATCTCTTCAGTGGCTAGTGCTCAAATCACAAAGCAGTTTCAAGTTGCGTGACTCTATCTATTCTTTCATCTTTAAAGCAGTGGGACGAATTTCCGTGGAACGACAAAATATTACAATACAAATGGTACATGTGCACATCAAAGTGATCATTGATGATACGACCATGTTGATAAATCGATCACGGATAAATCGATATCCTGACTATTCCATCAAATTTTCCAATAATTCGATATTCCACTTAATTCGATCAGAAATTCCGAGACAAATATATCTAATTATCCGAAGAAAATGTGTGTATTTATCTCTTGATATTTGTTTGCACAGATTTACAGAAAGAGTGCAGATTAAATGGCGGAATCTTCGAATTTGCAATAAAGCAGCGGACTGATTCTATACCCTGTTCTGGTGAAAAGAATATTTTTTGTGAGCTACACATTGGCGGATTTAGAGGGGCACAGGAGGTGCCCCCCCCTACGGCCAAAATTTTCTTCATTTTCATACAGTTTTTCCCGATTTTTTGGGCGAAAATAGGTGAAAATTCGGTTGGCGCAACCCCCCCCCCGGCTACGGGCCGGGCGCCCCCTACGGGAAATCCTGGATCCGCCACCTATACACATCAGGAATCAGTACCTTTCAAATAATCTAGTTTTAGATATTAGAATAATATTTTAAGTTCAACAAAGGCAACCAAAAGCAGGCACACTACTTTGCAAGCTTAAGTTCTTAAAATAGTCTGTAGAATTATATTTATTTTTAACCGCTTGAGTTGTTAGTGTTTTCATCCTTCAAGTTGTGTTGAATTGTCGGGTGAATTTTTTACTTGTTACATATATCCATGTGTTTCCCAGTTCAGATTAACATGTAAATTTGATAAAGAATGCTACAATGAATTTTATTGGAGTCCTTTCTTAATTACAAAATGGCTGCGTACAAATTCAAATGTCGTAGCTCGAAATGGGTACCAGTGGATCGAATAACTGGACTTCGATCCGCAAACTAATCGAAAAGAAACTAATCGAAATAGATTGACTGATCAGAGATGCCAATAAATGATGTTTAGTCTATGGTACAGTTACAAATATGTATGCTTGAGAGATGCACCAATTCCCATGTAACACGATATATCGACTTGTTAGGGACATCGATTTATCTGAAATCGAATTATTCGAGGACAACTAAAATGAGTTTAAAAAGTCAACCTGTGTTATCCTTTAGTTAGTATAAATTATGACACTCTGTGAGACTCAAGGTCATCAGAAAAAGCTTGTTGAGAAATATTTCTTCGTATTCATTATCATCTGAATTAATTTTGTTATCTCTTCGGGATAATGTAACTGACTAGTCGTTTCAACAATCCCCTGTGATTAGCATCTTCGTGTAGGGCGCACTCCTCTTCACTAAAAGTTCTTCGTAACTTCTCTGCCAAAACCTTATTGAACTCAAATTTGGCTTCATGTGGTATTGAAACCTTCAACACAGAATAATTCTCATATCTTGACAACTGATTCTTGATATTTAAAATAATCTCATCGTCCTGTAGATTATTATTTGCGTTAATATCTATTGTATTTGTCACAGAATTCCTCACTTTGTCGGGAACAAGTCTGTTTTCAAGAAACATGTTTTCTCGGTAAGCATCACCGATGTACTCTTCCAGAGGACGAAGACACCCGAGAAAAAGTCCAACAAAATTACAAACCAAGTTGTCTTCACAGATAAATTTCGGCAAAATTAGAGTTCTGTTGAGAAGCGATGCCAGTTGGAATCCATTTTTCAGAGCTTTTTGTTGTTGAAATTTACTCAGTTCGTTTCCTTGAAAAGTCATTTGAAGATACTTTATTTCTTTGGAAGAGTAATACCTGTTGAAAGTAATGTAAACAAAGATTACAGACATTTGGATGGTACAAATGTGTATGTTTAGTTTTCTAACATGATGGACACAACTGCAGATCAATGAATGATCGTAGAGCCCTCATCAAAAGTTTACCATGTGCTTAGCATTAGTTCAGCGTGAAATTCGATTGTTGATGGCCTGAAACTTTTTTCAGTAATTTCATGACCTGTGCACCGAATAGAAATGTTCCAATAATGTCCTTTACAATGGTATGAAACATCGGTACATCTTTTGAAGGATCAAAAGGGAACAAATATTAAAAAATTCTATTACAGCCAAATATTCCATCACAATTAATGCGCTCATTTGGTGGTGATACATGTAAGTATATGAAATAGTTGTAATTTGGAGGGAAATGTTAATGATTGAAGTCATATTCTAAAGGCCTTACCGGTTGGTGTCTATTTCCCACATGAGATGCTCCTTGAAGTAATAAACTTTTCCCGATCTTCTGGGCAAGACCCAGTTGTTGTGTACCACTAGAGCTTTTGACCGAGGACAGCATTCGTCGTGGGCAAATGAACAGCAGTGCTCTTTGAGACCAGGCTTGTATCTTTGCGGTCTAAAGTACATCTTCCCTTCATAGAACTGTTCTAGATCTAACTGACAAATTTTCAACTTATCTTTCATGATGTTCATGATAACGTGATTCATAATTTGTTGGTTGCTGCCAGTTTTTCTCTGCTGATGAAGCAACATAGTTGAGTGCAACTGTTGAGTCGCCTTTGTTGGATTTGCCAAATACAACCCGGCAGAGTGGATTTTACCCTTGGTACCAGCTGTTGTAGCAATATCATACCCAAGATACGCCGAAAGGTGCGGCAGTGGACTTTGTAAGAAAACACTGTCCGAGTCCACAGACAAGACAGACACCCGTACTTGAAGAGCCTCCAAGACCATTGTAGTTTTAGGATAGAGTTTTTCGTTGTATTCCTTAGACCTAAAGAGAGTGAACTCATTTCCCTTTGTTGCGTTTCCAATCATGATTGAACTGAAATTAAAAAGAATCACATTTAAACCAGATAGTTTTATGACCACGTATCTATTGAATTAACAGTAAAACTTTGGGAGAAGTGTTTGCAAGACAAACAGTTCATGGCTTAGCTCATGGAATTGCTTAATACAACCCTGCAGTTTGGCACTCAAGTAAGCAGAGGAGGGTGACCCTTCGACCTATCTTCATTTTCGTGCAGTTTTCACTGATTTTCAAGGAAACCTAGAGTTGCCCTTCCCGAACAATTTTTGCACTTCCCCCTTCAACCAGCAATTATGGATCTGTCACTGGAATCTAGTCTCCAAATCGACATGCCCACAAATAAACGTCCATTGTACCGATAAATTCGAAATTTTATGCAGCCAAATACTGGTAAGTATTGCATGAGAAATTGTAAAATATTTGGAAGGTAGTAATTGATATACTTTGTTCAGATGTTATTAAAAAGTTCCTAATTTGGGCTAAAGTACAGGTACTCTATGTATATTTTCTAATAATCATTTTAACAGGAGGAAAAAAATAACCAGCTGAAAATAACTCTAAGGCACGTGAACAACAAAGTGACATAACATATTATCTCGTTAATAGATAGATTCCTATGTCAACTATATCTAAGAAACGGGTGTAATTATTTTGAATAAGTCTATTCATTATTCTCTTATATAATCCTTATAGACATTTTTCACAGATACATGTAATAACTTGCGGAAAAGTGTTATTTTAATGCAGACAATGTGCCGAAAGAAGACCTCCTCCTAGCACGGGCATTTAATTCGTGCATTGCGTACTTTCCAATTTATCATTATTGTGACCAAACATAGAATATTTTTTACAAATATATAATATATAATTAATGTGGGCACTTCAGTGTACATGTACTTGTTTTGAACTTGTCTTGCAAGGCCACTTGCATTTGTGGATCATGTGGCCGTTCAAAATAGGTTCTACTGCACTTACTAAACAAATTCATTTGAAGTCTGTTCCTCTTACAACGGCAAAATTTTCGTCGTTCTACGGTAAAACGGTGTCACCTACAACTTTAAAACATGCACTTACTGTATATTTCTTTTGCTCAGTTCCTCACAAGCAGTAAAGTGTGTGCAACCGAAGATGTAGTTCGTAATGTTGAATCTTTGGAATGAAGTGTAATACAAGTTCAACGTTAGATCCATGTAGAAGTTATCCGTTGTTGTCAATATGATTATTTTATCCTTTGCCAGCTTCAAAACCAGTTTTTGAAAGTCAGTCAAATGTCCATCATATTCTTGAAGGACTATTTGTTCTTTCTGTTTGTACGCCATGATTATTAACAGCACAAAACATGTTGGAATGAGCACCGTCGCCAATTTGCGTTTGGTAACTTTTGTAAGCATTTTAAAATGAAAAGTAACAGTAAATACAAAAATTATATTTCAGTTTTGTTCATGTATCACTGACCCATATTGCAAAATAAACAAAGTATTTGATAAGAAGGCAACGCGGGCCGCCCATGCACGCTTTTGCCTTTTGACACTTGTGCTTAAAGATGAAAGAATAGGTATAGTCAAACAATTTTAAACTGCTCGGTCATTTGAACATTAGGCATTGAAGAGATCACATCTACACATGGACACATATAAGGCGGGACTAGTGGGAAAAGGCTGGATGTTCTCTGTGCAATGACTGGGGAAGAAATGAATAAATTAGTTTGCAAAGTTTGCCTTTTATATGGGCACAGGCTCCAGCTGACTGGTCATACAGTCAAAGCATTCAGACCTTTTGTGCATGTGACACTTCCATTGTGACTAATTACAATCCATATTGTCTCAATGTACTCAACTGAACTAGTGTCCAAAATTTGACATGTACAAAATCAAAGATGGCCATCCCTAATAAATTTCTTGTGACCAGTACTGAGCCACCAGTTTGCCTGTTTCATTCGGGGATATGAAAAAGGTTTCTTTCATCTTTAATAGGATCAAAACTGTTCAGTACGTTGCGAAGTCACGGTTGACTGCCTCCAACAGAAACTAGAACAATTTAATTTAACAGCATATAGTCATAGCCGTTATTATGGATAGCCCGCTGATATCGATGGAAAATATTTCCCATCGACCTCAATGTAAATTTATCCAGTTGTGTTGACCGATACTCATGTTCATGACTTCCAATTTTTTGGGACAAAATTATAGTTACCGACATCAGTAATGCTTCAAAACATTTAAAAAGTTTTAAAAAGAAATATGTGGACGCAAACAGTATTGAGTGTCGACATAAGTATGTAAATTAACATCGAGGCCAATGAGAAATATCGACCTACAAGACAACTTTACAAAGATACTGGAACTGGGGTTTATTCGAATTAATCAGCTGGGGGCGGGGCGGGAGCGGGGCTGTGATATGATATAACATTGTAAATCATTTGAATTACAGTAAAATCTGCATTAGGCGAACTACCCATTGTAGGCAACAAAAAGTACGTAGATAACAGTGCATACCCCCAATGGAGACATATTATAATCTGGGGTTCTTGACTAATACCAAAATGAAGTGACAAAAGAGTTATTTTCTCACTGTAATTCAAATAAAGAAGAGATATGTTGCACTTAAATTTTTGAAATGATCAAATTTAAATTTTAAAGTTAACTAATTATTCTTGACCACTCATTTATATTGGTGATGATGTGTTTTGATGTTTGAAGTATGTCAGTAAAAGTGCACCCAAAAACAGAAAAAGTATGTGAAATGTCAATATTATTGAGTCTGTGGTTTGGATATGACAGTAAGTACGCCAAATGGAGTACAAAATACTAATAAAAATGATTGGTAATTGAAAAATAGTACGTGCATGACAGTACTACGCCCAATAGGGGGTACGCCCAATTCAGATTATACTGTAAACAATCTTTACATTCAAAGTATAGCCCGCGTATATTGATATCCTTCTTATACGGATATGAAAGTTTGTTTTCAAATATATCTATGATAAGTGGAGAAGACTGTATCTAGCTTTACATAAAACAGGTAAACAGTGACAAAGTTAATTGCAATGAAGGTGCATGCTTGCACAGGTGTTACATTGAACACTGGTTACTCTGGCATCTAAACAGGTTTTATTCCATACTTTTCATTCCATACTTTTCATGTACCTTTTGGTGAGTATTAAATTTCAATTTAAAGAAAAAAAGTTTTAATTTGAGTATGACCAACAATCTCTTACTTGTTATCTTTATTTTCGTCATAAAATTGTTTCGTTATTGTATTTATATTTAAATATCAAAACTTTTTGTACTTCCAGATTAGATCATTTTTAATCACATACAACACATTTAAACAGTATTTTTTAAAAGGTATTTTCTTTTGGTGATGTATTCCTTCAGAATTGTAGTAGCGGATCCAGAGTGGGTCCTGAGGGCCGTGGTCCATCCACCCTGTTATGGTGAATCGCATACCGATTTGGCTGTTTATTCCAAAGAAAAATCTACAAAATATCCTGATCAAAATAATCGTTATTGATCATTTGGAATGTTAAGATACTTACAAGTCATTTGTCAAAGTTTAATTTTCACAAAAATAGACTTGGCAGCAAATGATTTCCATATTGTCTTCTTCAAATGAAGTGTGACCACATGCAAGGAGACAATATTTAAGAGGATAATGAATAGAATAGCCAATAATGTAAAACAGGCCATACATGTACTATTAGCACAGTGAACTACCAAGGTCAAGGTGTTTCTTCTTCACCAAGTTTCTTTGTTTGCACTTCATTTTTATTTCAACAGTTTCACTTTTCCGGTAGCGTATCGGGGGGGGGAGCCCAGGCCCCCAGTTTTGGGGCCCAACTTTGGGGCCCCAGCACCTCAAGACACTAAAATTAGACTGTAATTTGTAAAAATTTTCACCTTCACTTCACTCAGCATAACATTTAACAAAATTCTTTCCTAAAATTTTCCAGCCTTGCTGTACTCAACATTGTTTACATTAGAATATCTCCCAAAATTTTTCTGGCCTCACTTCGCTCGGCATATTCTACAGTTATCAAAAATCCTTTTTATTTTTGACTGATTACTCTCCACAGATACACCATAATGTCTATTGCACTTCCCCCATGGACTTTTATAATTATTTACATATGTGTTGATCATGTGCCCACATACAGATTCATATCAGCATAGTTTATAAATAAATTTTTACTCTGTTTAAATGGACATGTTAATATATTATTGTACTCAATAATAATAAATGAAGATCATTCATGTAAAAAGCTATGAAGGTATTTTTAAATGCGGCAAAAGGTCACCAGAAGAGAAATACAGGAGAATGCATATTTCAGTCAGTGTCCTTGCGAGACTTCACTTCGCTCCGTCAGCAAACATCGGCACTTGACAAGTTGGGCCCTCCCCCTTGACCAAATCCTGGATCCACGCCTGCTTTTCTACCTAACAGAGTTGCAATTGAAATAAATAGGAACATCGAGTCAATTAAAGGAAAAAGTCTCAACGAGCTTGTGCTTTTTTTTCATTTTTCAGAAATATATCATTTCTTGCAGATTTGTTTGTATGGAAATACAATTATATATATTACAAATAAAAATAATTAATTTCTCATTTAGATAACAAAATACCATAATTTTTTTCCATTTGATAGAAGCATTTTCTTATTTCAATTATTCAGATTGCTGTTAACTTGTACTTGGTGTTTTAATGCATTTTAAAGTTCTATTGCATTCAGTCCAAAAATCTAGTTTATTATATATGGGCAGAATTTCCAGTATTCCTGTTGGTTTAGAAGAACTTTTTGCCGATACAATAAAACCGTTTATTTTATCAAAAACAATACAATAAACTGAGGCCTATGGCCTCAACATATATACAATTTTCCATGCTTCAGCTGACATCAGGGTTTATTCACTCAAAAATCTAGCAATATTTGCTGTTTGTTTCTCACAAATCCTCACAATTTTTGCAGATTTTGCAATGGTATTGGTTTGTTACGGATCATTTTATGTACACAGACGTATTTTTTGTAATACAAGTTGAGAGATTGATTGATTATTGTATTCAGAGTATTCCATTAATAAAAATAGAAGAAAGCAGAATATGGACAGCGGCTGTATTTATTTTTCCAATAAATGTTTACTGTGGTTGTGTGAATAAATACAAACTGTATTTAAATCGGTTGCTCTTGTTCCTGTTGTTGCAGTTCTCCTGTGATACTTCAGAACAAACGATAAACTTTATAATTTACTAATATTTAGATCTATAAACGGAATTCAACAGTTACGACAGAAATTTAGCTGCAGGTTTGTGGGGCGTTACCCGATCAAAGTGGGCTTTGATCTTGAGGGGAAGATGGAAGCCCATCGGTCAAATTTACATATTTATTTTACTTGACTATTACTTTTGTACTAATTTTGTGGTTTATTTGCTTGTATAATTAACTGTCACAACTGTCTAGTTTTCATCATATACATCTTAAAACATGTAAATCCATAAAATTACTAAAATATGAAGATCCCATGAATATATCCTTTTACATTTTCTTTCCTTTATTCTAGATAATGTTATGCTCAATGTTAAAATAAAATTGTAAACAGGCTGCATCTGATTCTTTTAAAAATTGCAAAACTTCCATTTTTTGGGTTTCATGTTACCGTGTAACATACTTAGTATTTTTCAATTATTTTATTTTTTAGTTATTTCATAAATTAGACAAAGCAACGTCTATTAATTTATCAATTTGATAGCAACTTTTTGCAGATTGATGGGTGGGAGTTGCTTAGCAACTGCCAAGCTAAGCACAAAGCTTCCCCTTATACACTAGCCAGGCATTGCCAACTTAGACTCCTTCACAACAACATCAAACATTTTACATCAAGATCTGTGAAGAGAAATAATGTTTTATTCCATATAAGGAGTCACGGGAGAGAGCCCAAATACTATCAAGGGTATGTATAATTTTTCCTGTAATTTTTCCATGCATTTTAATGGCATTTTTGC
>JBCAUI010135537.1:0-33452 GCA_038406195.1 Haplosyllis anthogorgicola
TCAACACTAAGCACATCCTAGCCATTCAATGCACCAATCATCGCAAATAATTCAAAATAGAAGCCGTATCAATATGTATGTGAAGATAGGCAATCTGTCTTAATTGTTTGGGGTTTTTTGGCAATTACATACATCTTGCTATATTAACATAACGCTATTGTGTTATCTAATAACTATTAATTAGGCGCAGACTATGGTTTGGTTCTCGAAATCTCGAAACCAGCTGAACGTACTTCAATACTAATTTTGCAAGATTCGAGCACATACAAGTGCAGGCAAACATTTCCATCCTAATTGGAATAATTCCGTACAGTTGATAACGCAATTAGAAGGTGAAAGAGGATGATTATTCAGAGCAATTGTCGTTATTGGGCTAATTATTGATACGGAGGCAGACATTTATAACATTGTAATGAAGGTTTTGTATGCAACATTGCGAACCTTCACATATGAACTTTCAATCAGATTACTGTCTATGAATTATCAAATCCTCTCAAAACCTGACCATCTATGGCAAGCTGTGTCTTAAAGCAAATTAATGAGATGGGAAACTGGATTAATAAACACGTAGCCATAAGTTAATTATGTATTAAGATACAAAAAAAGTTGATTAAGGGATGGGGTTTTGCTTATTTCCGTGTCAAATGATAGTCAAAGAAGTCATCTGTTAACAATAGAAATGTAAGATTTGATTTGGAGTTTAAAATTTGGACATTAAAGAACGACAATGGTTTAACCTAGACTTCATGTTCACAGATGTGGATGTTTAACGGCATAAAGTGTTGAATTCTTGATGGTTACATTCAATTACTTAAAGTACTGTTTTATGAAAAAAAAAAGAATATCATCCCAATAATTGATCTTAGCACAACATGTAATTTCTGAGATGTTCATCAGAAATACTTTATTCTCCATGAAAGCAACTTGTGGCATTGCAAATGTAAAGACATCCTTAAAAAAGAACGAATTAGTAGAAACCCTTTATTAGTTTTATGTTAAGTTATTTTACACGGAACAAACCAAACATCACCAAAACAGCAAACATTTCACCGAATGTAGCAGAAATAAACTATTACTGTAGGGATTTCATTTAATGCAACATTCTTGAAGTCGAAAGTGAAAAGACGAAAGAAAATGTAGAATCAATCAGACCTTGAGATGCCCCGTAACTCCTCTAAAGCCAGTTGAAATTAAAAGTGATACCCAATTCCATACCAAAGGATCAGGCATCAGGGCATATTTGACGTTAGGTAAATCAAGTGTGATAAGGAAGGATTAGGTGTATTTGATGGCAGTGATTCAATTAGCAGATCAATCACATAAAATGATTATATGTGGCCTGTGACTGTCTATTGCCATACTGGAATTGCTGTACTATCTCTAAACCACAGAGTTTTACATATATTAGCAGCATTGATTAAGATCTCTGAATTATGAGGAAAGTAAAATGTCCTCGGAAAAAAACAATATATCTGAACCTCTATCTCTCAGTTTTATTTCATTTTGTAATTAGTTTAATAAAAATGTCAATTTTACTACCTCCTAAAGATTTCAGTGAGGCATCTTTAATTTACCCTTTTAGAAGGATATCATTTCCAGTTCAAAGGTACTATTTCGAAATACATTCTTGTCCCACATTGATCTGATAATATGTACATCTCAAAAATTGTAATTTTGTAAAGAACCATAAATTCAAACTTCTTATTTGAACAAAGACTCAACTAGATTTTCTATTGTTACTCAAGTGAATTATATACACCACTTCTTGTGATGAAATCATTATGTGGAAATAAACTATCAAAACCTTCCGATCCGACACCTGGTGCAGACAGTGAGTACACTAATTGTCAATACTAACAATGTAATAATCTGTTTTGTCGGATATTCTGAATAACCTTTCTCGTGATTATTAAGTTTTAATCCACTTGTAAGGTTACACAACTTGTAATCTACCTACGTGCTCGCTAATTAGACGATATCCCTTGTGTACACTAGGTAAGTGAACACCAGAAAGCACAAAATAATGAATGAACTTTAAAATCAAACCCTGGAAGATAATGGTTAATTATTAACAATTTATGTTATCCAGGTTTGCTGCCAGTGCGGTGGGCTTTCTGGATTCAAACTTGACTGCAGGTACTTGTCCGTTTCGAGCCGCACATTAAAAAAACCGGTTATGTTTTAAGCATCATACACAAAGGCATAAACGTCACTCGTGAAAAACAAACAGTAACGGTTAGCAAGGACAAAGCTCATTTCAAACACAGAGAAATATTATCCATTACGGTGCAATTCTCAACAAAACAATAATAAATGTGAAAAAAATTTAAATAAATTAACGTGAAATAAAGAGGTATATATGTTTTACAAATCTTTTACAAATTTTCCAAAAAAATTCGACATTGTCCATTGTCAGTGTAAAAGATTATATTACTTTTAAATAATTCAACAAAGAACACAGAAAGTAGAAATAATTATTGTCATATAATGAAATGAAATTGTCGAATGTATCTTAAGAATCAATCATCACAGCAGTGCCAAGTTAATTATCTTACTTCGACCTATGAATGATGTGTGTGTGAACATGAGTAGGAATCGATTTTGGAATGGTCTTTGTTTTTTCCAATTATGTTATAGGTGATTAGGTAACAATAACAAATCACCTGCATGCACTCTTTAATTTGCATGAGGTGAATTTAAAAACATCATTTGTTTATTTCATTTAGTTTACATTGAAAAAAGTAATTACTTCCTTGGTAGAATACATGAAAAGAGACTAGGGATAAACTTCATGGGTCGTGAGATCTATGGAAACAATCTGTCGAAAATTTTTTTTTCGCGTGACAGGTGAATTAATCCCAACTATTTATTTCCATTTTTATCTTTTCCGTTTTAGCAATCTAATCTTTGTATAAAAGGGCACTGAAATTGTAATCTAGTAATCGGCAGTATGAGAATGTTGGACATTAACGTTAATGTCACTGTCAACTTTATTAAGACAAAGAAATACTGATGTTCGTTGAGTTTTTATTTACAGCATTAATTATTTACAAATAATATCTTTGGTATTATAAGTTTAATCAATCGATAATCTTTGAAATACTAAAATAAAATGCTGTTTATATGTCCTTACATAATTACATGAAAAAAATTAAACTCGGACAAATTGTAAAACAAATGTGTCACAAGCAAAGCATCTTATTCGTGGCATTTGAAATTTTTTACAAGGAGTGAAAATGTTGCACTAACATATACATACTTACACGTATACTAGTTACGTATAACAGCTTAATGTATAAAATATTTCCACAATAAAGTGAAATAACACTAATAAAGGATTAAGCACCAAACAAGATTAACAATACGGTTTTCATATAGAACAATATCAATTATCTCATTTAACTAACATTAAATTCCATTACAGTAACAACACTTATTAATTTCGTAAATATGTAGTCCATTTTGCTGCAAATATTTATTTATGTAACACAGTAAATGAGGCAGGAATGTCACGGTAGATATATTTACAAACATTTGTATCCATATACAGAAACAAAACATGTGCTATAAACCCTTAATTGTTATTGTAGTTACATATATTTCACAAGATAATCAGAAAAAACTGATTTTTTAAACCTCGGGATCTTTTGCTCTACATATAATTGTAATTGTTGTTTACTTTCTCATCCTGGAGACGGTTTACAAGTCACTCAAAGAGAAAAATTATTTTGAAATTACGACTAGACTTTACACTATCTGTGTTTATTTAAATGAATGCCAATGTACTTGAATGCATATCAATGCAATAGTTTGCCTATCTGCGTACGCTTGGCTAAATAGCTAAAAAATACTTTTTATCCCACTTGCAGTCACTTTAACAAAAATATGTCATAGATAATTTGTACAATGACCTTTTGTGGTGGTTTAACTTTTGAACATGTCGCAGAGTAATTTTTCCATTGGAGTATTTCCAATGGTCCTTGCGAAGAACATGTTGGCAATTCGCTCAGAAGCCACGTATCTCAGAGAGGGTTGAGTCAACAGTAATCTGCCAAATCTAAAATATATACATAGAAATTCTCTTTTCAGAAATCATTCAAACAAAAAAGTTATAAGATTAGAGATGATATCATCTGTTCGACATCGTTACACCGTATAGAATACCGTAGATTACCAAATGTAACACTGATGCACTGCCGTGCAATTCTGCTTTTGAATTAAAATTGACTCAATCTTAATTAATTTGCACAATGGAAAGTACGTTTACAGAGAAAAAACGATAATTCACTTAAACTCGTACCTGACAGGTTGTGTTGGATGTTGCGCTCGAATATGTTGTCCAAGCATTACTTGGGCTTGATCCTGTAGATTTTCTACTTGCTGTGGGTCCTTTAGACCTCTGGTATCTGAAACAAACCGGGTCATTGAATTATTCGTAATGTTACGAACTAAATTCCAAGTAACGTAATCGAAAGTCAGTTTTCTATGAAAGCACGATTGTTCTTCATACCTGGT
This sequence comes from Haplosyllis anthogorgicola, assembly GCA_038406195.1. Taxonomy (NCBI): domain Eukaryota; kingdom Metazoa; phylum Annelida; class Polychaeta; order Phyllodocida; family Syllidae; genus Haplosyllis; species Haplosyllis anthogorgicola. The sequence continues at coordinate 4,516 of JBCAUI010135537.1, forward strand.
TTGAAAAGAGCGATTGCCTTGAGACAGGCAAACTCAGCTGGGTCAACCTGTAAACTTCTAAATCTGTTTGTGATTTCTTGTAACATTCGCATGTCGGAGATTGCGCTTGACGCTTTCCCATTTGCTGGATTCTGTGTGTGATCAGGGGTTGAGAATAAAGGTGACGTCTCCATAGGCATGCTCCACTGAATTGCACATAGAAGGAACAATTCAGCCCAAGATTCTTCCAGTAAAATAACCTGCAAGTAGACAAAGAGCATTATGAGTCAAAACGTAAAAGCTACAAGCCAATGTATTGACACTTTAGAAGGAAAGGGTTAATGTCATTTGCATTGTTACAGAAGTAATGTTCCATGAATCTCTTCTAGTATTTTTAATGTTTTGTCCTTACTTGGAAACAAAATCCAGGCACCATGATTTGCTTGCAAGAGCAAACTTTGGGACAAAGACCTTTGGTTTGATTTGATTCGTTAATAAAGGTTATGCTGTTTACATCAACCGACACATCTAGTCATTAGGCTTTCATTAACTACTTTGCCATTAAAATAGTAGAAAACATCAGATGAAGAATGAACTTGAGTGAAAGCCAATTATAGACAAAAAGGACATTTAACACAAATACGCTTTTCTATTATTAATCGTTTGTGGTGCCAATCACTGATCATTACAATGTATTGTTTGCAATGACAAATAATTATTTGACTCTCGATACGAACTCAACGGAAAAAACCCAATGCAACTTCTTTCTTTATTCCCAGGACCTCACATAGTAAAACGTTACTTTTTTGCGTTTTGTAACATTGTATGGTTATTATGTAAACTATCAATACAACTTTAGAACAAAAATATCTATACGAAAACACCGATATGGGTAGAAAAAAACTCCATGAACTTTGTTAAAACGGCATATAACGTTTAACTACGAAGATGTGTGTAAAATTTGCGCTCAATACCTGGTCTCTAAATGGTAGATTTGCAAATGATGGTAGGTTCTTAGACCATTTCACAGCCATAAACAGCAACCTAGCAGAACACTCATAGATTGTTTCCTGGCCCGGCGGGTAGATAGCTCCTTCAGGATAAGCTGACACAGCCATGGGTAGAGCTGCAGGGTGGTGGTGTGTTGGGTGGTGATGGATCATGGTACTTCTCTCGTGATCCACTGATGTAACGTCTATGTCACCGTCTACAAGTAGAAGTTTAGATATTTGTTTCACAGTTCGTTACCATACGTTAAGACAGATCAGTGATAGTATAAACAACTTTACATGGGAATACTCCTCAACACGACTCTGTTTTTTCATATCTTCGTTTCTTTTCATTTAATATATTCATTTAGTTCTTACCAGGATCATCTACTTCTTGTTTAGTCGTTGTCTCTGATGTCATCAGCCCAGACATGAATCGATGACCACCATGGCCGTGGCCGGGTGTGAATGCGGGATGTGTGGCCGACACCGTGGTGTTACTCGCGGCCATCGGGTTCTCCAGTTCCGCTTCTAGTTGATCCTGACGAACCTGGGCGCTGTTTCTTGGTTGTCTCTCATTCTGAACGGCTGCAATGATACAGATGAAATATCCACTGTATATTTTTTTGTTTTAGGTGGTAACATCTTATTTTTGTAAATCCGTATTGGATTAAACCCTATATTTGATTACCAAAAATATACATTACCGATGTGGAGAACAGATTTGTGTTATTTAAAGGATTAAATTATTTTAGGGGTACTTTCAAAATTTCCCTAATGAAGTTAAATATCATTCATTTCCAGAGTTAATTAAGTGAATTTATATACATTGAATACATATATATTGCGCACATATTCGCTTTGAATCTTCTGTAATAGGTTATGTTTTGTTGACATTCCTTTGCACCAGTGTAAAGATTTACATCTTAGATGCTTTATTTCCTACATTGCTCATACAGGAAATGTGAAAGACCTCGCAGGATATCCTGGAGACAGCTTTAATGCAATTGGCCTGAAGTCGAAAGTGAACAGATAAAATCAACTGACAGACATGGAGAAACAAATGAGAGCTTGCGATTGCATTTAACTCCAAAAGGCCTGCAGGAAATTAAAAATGATACTTCCATCTATGTCAGACAAGGCCTGCATGAGGGCATATTTGACGTTACAGGGATCAAGTGTGATCAGGAAGGATTAGGTCTTTTTGATGGCAGTGATTCAATTAGCAGATCAATCACACGGAATGATCATACATGGCCCGTGACTGCCTGCTGCCTGTCGAGGAATTGCTCTCGTACCAAATCCTTTCGCTAAGCCTTCCATCGGACTGCTTGATTTAACTGTCACGCCACTGAAGGTCATGCACAAAGTCATCACAGTTCCAATGTAATATTTTCATAATGTTCGATGATAGAATGTGTTAATACTGCTCATCTTTACGTTGTTCAGCCAGGATAAGATTATTTGTTTCGATATTCAACAAATCCTGGACAAAAATAATATTACAACATGCGCTATACCATATCCTTGACGCGGAATAAGCTTTCTGCTAATGAAACTTTGTTTTACTGACTTTGCATCTCTTTCAGTTAAACATCAAAAGCGAAGAAGAAAGGTATATTTAATAAAGAGAAAACATCTTATCTTGTAATGTCTGGATACAAAAGTCCATAAGCTGCTCAAATATTTAAGCTTCATCCCATGTTAATGAGAAGGTTGAGATTTACCTACAAGGGAATCAAACATTGCCTGCTGAGCCCCCCACAATGATTCATCTTACTTGGTAATTCCTAATTGCAGGTGATACTGTGTTATTTCAATGAGATCTGTGCTTCAATCTTTCATGTTAACACCTGCACTTGACAGACCTATTACCGTGGTCACAAGTGCGGCATGTAAGGGAGTTTCGCTTGCCAGGAAGCAACCTTTAATGCTCTGGATAAGAGATTTAATTATGTAACTAGGTGCTACAAAAATCACCTGCTCTCCCTTTCATTCTTCCTCTTTCACGAAGTTTTAAACGCGAAATGCTTGTAAATGTTTGTCAAACACGATCATTGACGCGACATGGAATTATGAATAAATAACTATTATTGGACAAAAATGTACAGCTCCACAATCGTCGGACGCATAATAATAATAACTTGTTATGAAAAACAAAAAAAATATTACATAATAATAGTATAACTTTATATATTGTATAACACCACGATGAATTAACATATCAAAGTCCGTCCAGTGAAATTAATTATTTTATACAATACAGTGAAAACATCATTTGTGTTTTCTCCGCTTGTTGTATTATGACCATTTACGTGGCGGTCAAAGTAACTTCATCATTTATATTACGATTTTCGACCTCCCTTCAATTGAGCGGGTCAAGCACCCTAAAACTTAATTTTTTAACTTTTGCAGAGTAATAACATCATAAATATTAAAAGGTCCCATGTTATTTCACTTGTCGTACCTTCTACTTGTTTTCATTTTTATTGTGGGTGTGCCATCAATGGCTGAAAAGCCGAATATTCTTCGATGTGCAAGCTTCACTTATTTATGCAGATCATGATGGGCAACTAATGCAATTGGACAAAACTGTTTCTTAGCACTATGTAAAAATGGCAAGCAATCAACAATTGGTGCTCTCAAGAAACAGGTAATTCCTTTCTCAACGGGGCCAACATCCTGACAAATTGAAGGCAATAGGATAAAGTTTGTAGTACTTATCTTCACATCACGAAGTCAATGGCTCTGATGTCCATTAACTGCCTTTGTTTACTGCTAATGCGATTACCCTTTCCCTGCGTGTCTTGTTATTCCTGTCTGCCATTTAATAAATTTGATTTAATATGTTGTGTGCCATTGGTGGTCAGCTTTTGAGAGGATTTCACTGTCTAGCTTTTATCTGATTGAAAGTTCATCTGTGAAGGGTCTCAGTCCTGCATACAAAACCTTCACTGCAAATGGAAAAGGTCTTAAGACTCCCCAAGAACTGCTATGTGACAGGCAAACCTGATTTGGAATCACAACTAGCCCACAAATGCCATGTACAATGGTCACATACTGTGGACAATGAAAGTAATTTCTCTGATTCTAATTAACCTTTAATTACTTCACTTGAATACACTAAATGGACATTTACTCCCAATGAAGGCAGATTCTACACACTTAACAGTGGCCTGCAGTTAACTTCCTTCTAATTCCATCAAGCTCCATGAAGCAAGTACATGCTTCTGCAACTCAAATCAATTCTAAGTAAACAAGTTATTTACTAACTTGTGTAAAACTGCAAACTCATTACATGTACATGACCAAATATCATCATATTGTCTCAACATCAGAGAGTTCTGGAGCGGATCCAGGGGGCAAAGGTACACTCACTTATTTAAACAAGCCAAAAGTTTTGAAAAGTTGCTTTCAGGCCATGCAAACTACATCTCAGATAAATAAATAAGTATGTACTTAGCATGCAAATATTCTACTCAAGGGTATCTTAGATACGCTCATTTCAAATTTAATTTGAGGAATTTTTCATAATGTACGTCCAGCCAAACTACCCAAGTGCTGCTACGGATGTGACAATGTTCTTACATATCTTTCGTAATCGATTCCTGAAATACGTAAGTATTAAAAAAATTGCGACTCACATTTACGGAGATGGTGGTTGGGTGCTGAGGCGGTGTGGTGATAGTGGCTGTGGTAGTGTGCATGAACAGAACTAGAAGACCCCTGGGCTCCACCACTGCTTCTGTCCAAGCAGGCTGAGGCCCCGGGGTGGTAGGATAGGCTACTGTGCTGCGGCCCTGCAAGCAGGGTGGACTGTGCCGACGACTGCTTCTGGGAGTCCGTGTTACGGACACCTTGCAATGATAGAACAAATAGCAGCATTTGAAATTAGTGAATTAGATCAGTTGACTTCGGAAGATTACTTGCTATTTACTTTTTACTACCACCTCAGCACCCTGTATTAAGTTTGCATGCAACGCGCAGTTTGTTACCTTCACTCATACTGATACCAGGACATGTTACCCACAATTTTTTGTTGCTTCTTGTGTCCAGTCTTGTTACCGTTCCTTACCAGTACGTACTGTTTCTTAGATATAGAAGTCGTATATTTTATGTTTGATGATACCTTATTCTCATATTCAATGTACTTTGACGTGGTTGCTAAGCAGCTTTTTCAAGTCCATAGTAACTATTGTGAAGAAAGAGCCACAACATTTATCCTGAAGTGACCGTGGTAGTCACTTCGCTTATAAAATATTGGCTTACCGTCTTTGTTCATGCCCATCTGAAGACATTTCTTGAGTCTGCATGCTTGACACTGGTTTCTATGTGCTTTGTCTACTGGGCACATCCCTGTTCCGGCCTGGCATCTGCAAATATACATACACCAGGGCTTGATGTGTAGAAAAATTTGGATGGCTAAAATTATTACAAACAATAATTTACCCAATATTCAATATAATAAAAAAGTTAAAAATACCCACCTGTAAATAAGTTTCCTTCTCACACTTCGCTTGAAGAATCCAGAACATCCATTGCAGGCTAAGATTCCGTAGTGCTTTCCACTGGATGTGTCGCCACACACGACACAACTTAATCCAGGAGAGTGACGTTTGATGGGTCCGCCACCAACAGACTGGTCCTCCCTGGCAAGAGGTACACCATTCAGGGAAGGTGGAGGGGTCCCCACAGCGGAGACAGTTGTGATGGGACTGCTGGAACGACCTAGACCTCCTCCGACTGAAACTGTTTCTGGGGATGTTGCAGGGGAGCTGGAAGGTGACGAAGAGCCTGAAATTAAATTGGGGGTTCTTTACCCGATGACTTTTGATCTTTGTGAAAATAGCGTAAATGATATGACAATTTACACAATGATTAAACATGTTTAGGCATAATTTTTAATCTATTTGAAACTTGTCTATGATTAAACTAAAGCCTAAACTCTAATTAGAGCCTAAATTCTAATATTCCTGTGTTAATGTACACCTTTGTGGGTGGTACATGTTAATCTTCCTGTAATGTTAAAAACTGGTTGACCTGCAGTGTTTAACGACGTATTCACTTTGGTTGTTACAAATAAACCAATGTTGAAAACATCATAAATTTTTGATATTTTACAAAATTAATCAGTGTGATTTCAATATGAAGAGATGTCTCATTTCTCCTTTTAATATACCACCTTAAAGTTAATCATTAAAGATTAACATTAACATCCTTACATGCAAAGTATTAAAACCATCCAAGAGACCAAATGCTCAGACCAGCTGTATTAGAGCTAACCTTCTAAACAAATTATTAATGAAGGATTTAAATCACCACACAAAAAAGCTGTCAAATGTTGCAAAATTAAACTTCCTCATGGCATCTCCAAATTGGTCCTTGATCTATTGTGTCAATAGACCCCTGGCAGTGGGTTTATGCTTAATTGACCTTACTGCAACATGAAAATTGAAACTTCAGTCCCCAGGATGCTGCAATTAAATTATAAATTTTGGAACCTCCACTGAGCATTTTCTCATTCTTTATGAACAATGCCAACTTTTGATCAACCTGATCAAATATTTATACTGATTGATGACATTGTTGAGACCAATAACAGATACTATTCAACATCAGGTATCAATATTTCTGGCACCAATAATTAGTACTTGACCATACACAATGTTAATTAAGACATCATCAAGGTACGAAAGTAACTAACAAGGTGACATCACTGAGAGCAGGTGAATTTATCATTGCATGTCATTCTGTCATGTGGTCAGAATGTACGAGCATTTCTTTCCATAGGTAAATAGCAAATCACAGCAAAAATAACGGGGTATTTAGATTGTGTGGGTCTATTAGAAATTAATAGATTAATTTATCACATTGGCATTTCGTGACAATTGATACCTTTATTTTTCTAAGAGATGAATTATTGACTATCGGAGTTCTCGATTAGTTTTTAGCATTATCACACGAACAAGTTGTGAACTGTGCTTTAAGCCTGATTAAAGCTGATCAAAATGTGATTAAAGATTTAAACTCATTCTTCATTTTCTGTGCACACTTAATAAATGTTAATATTTGACGATGGAGTTTAAATGACTTCTTGTATTGCAAATAAAAATGGACGAATTAATTAAATATTGCCGTAAATGGTGCCCTGGAGGCCCCACAAATGTACATCATAATATCAGACCCCATGTCGTATGGTATGCCTAATCTTCAAGTGTTTAAATATTTTAAAACTATACAAGACAGTAACAATTATTTTTATTGATTTTTATTTTGCTTAGTGCAAAATTCAGAAAAAATGAGGATATGATGAGTGAATTTGTTGCACCTTTTCAAAAAAAACCTCCAAAGCAGAATAAGTCACTTCTCCGAGACTAAGACGGTGGCAAACACTGATTACTGGAATAATAACTTGAACAGAATAACTTACAGCTTCTGCTGAGGTCCACAGGCACCCCTTCTTCGGGAGAAACCGCAGAAACTGTTGTGCAGTTGTCGACCACCCCGGATACGAAGGCTGACGGTGGCCCGTTATGGTACATCAAATCGCTACTGCTTCTCTCGCCGATGTCTGCCGCAGGAGCCGGGAAGGGCGGCCCCGAGGCCGATATCGGGCTGCGGCATGCCCCTGTCCCACCTCCTCCTAAAATATTAAACGTTAAAAGTTTTAGACGAGGTTGTGAAGTTAGAGTATTGAATGGTGAAGTGAGAGTATTGAATGCAGCTTCAATCGTTGCAGAAAGATGTTGGAATTTATCGGAAGACTGACATCTTAGAATTGGTAATTAACAAAATCTGTACATCTAAACCACGCTACAGGGCTGAATGTTCTGTAAATAAATTCGGTGTGTGACTCCGAGTCCATTGACTCCAAGATTAGTTCTTCTCTAAGCTTTCAGAAGAAACATTAAAGGATAGTGGTCAATGCTTGACTGTACAAATGCTGCCTGCTTTCTCGCATAAGACTGCCGCAATCCCTTTCTTATCCCATGAAAGGTGGGGCAACATATATCACCACCAACTGACTTTCTATGCCCAGGGCCATTCCCCTATTTCGACGTTCCCGAGGATTACATGGGCAAAGGCTAATAGAAAGTCTTCAATTCTGATCGCTGAGGTTAAACAGGAATAAAAATGAATGATCAAATGTAAGTTATGGAATGAAGTTCTCGCATCAATCATCAAATCAATAATGATTTTGATATCAGCAATAAATTTATTTGTCAGGAAAACTAATTTACGGTAGGACAGACTATTGGAATTCCAAGTCGGATCATTAACATTGCTGGTAAGGTAATTAAACCCGTTTTCTTTTGGTTAAATTGCTGTTGTATGTCATAATGTCAAGTTTCTGAATTTATCAGACATTTTTGGTTACAAAATTTACACTAGTCTTTCATTCATCGTTTACTTTGTCATTTCTTTTGTAGCGATGAAAATTAGGCGGGATACTCTTAAGATTCCACAAAGCTTTGAATACGGCAATTCACTTTTGAAGATTAATCCTGCTAACTAAAAACACCATTGTGCGCCAACGTTCACAATTTCCCTAAAAGGTAGCAAGTAATATCTGATGTATCCGCATTGTATCTCATATCCTTTCTGGCAAAAGTGCTGATAGATGGTCCATTGTAGACCTGTAGATCATGGCTGTTTGTTACTTGTGATTTCCCCAGATTCCTGCCTGCTGCTATCTGAATACACTACACAAGCAGTGCCTGCATATGATCAACATAATAAATACAAGCATCCGTGTTCATGTTTCTTGCCAAAGCATCCATTCTTTAAAGGAGAGGCAAGGATCTCCCACTAAAGTTGATATTTAATGTCACATTCTGGTTGGAACCCGAAAGGCATTTGTATAATTTGTTTCAGAAAGTGTTTTCTTTTTTCATTATTATGAAATGGAATAATGGAATTAAAGGTGGAAGGTAGAATAGATCTATACTATTACTATAATTTTTTGTTTAACTGAACATAACGATTTTTTCCTAATCTAAATTTAACAGAACAGATGCCCCATCAAATACGCAAACAACAGTCGAAAAATATTTTTGCTTCAATTCAAAATTACAAATTTATTCCACATCATCCATCCATTGACCAAATGTTTTATTAACAGTTCAAGTGCCATGACAATATAGCAAGGCATGTACTTGCAAGCAGGTCCAAATATGGTGACATGTGTGCTTTTTGAAACAGGCTGAATTAACACTTTCAGTGATATGAATCACTAGGCCTTGAAAACAATACAGGCATTAAAGCAACCCATTTGGGAAGCATCATTCAAGCTTTATTTATTCACCATGAAATTTCATTTAAAGCAATTTGTTTCAGTTAATTCACAGCTGATTTTCTGTCTAGGAGTACAATATTTGCAAAATTACAAAAATGATATTGATGTCCCAATTATTGCATTGATGTATGGGGTCATTTCAATTTTGGTTTACCATGTATTACTGGATTAAAAAGAATGAACTGTTTTCTTTTCTTACAATTAGGACCAAATCAGAAATGTAAATTTTGTGTCATTTCTTGTCAGGAAGACAAAATTTCAATGTATTTCCGACCAACGTTTGTAAAACCACTAAACATAGCGAGCTACTGTACAAGATCATTTGTTGCAGTGTCCTTTAATTAAGACTTTTAGACATTCAACTACATTAATTAACAGAGAAATCAAAACGGCCGCAAATCCTCAATTCATAGTCTCTTACTATTCAACTGAACAAATATCAATTTCTAAGACAGGGAGGAAGTGATGGGCTCCAAACATCACCAAACCAATATTATTGGAAGATAGAGACCATATAAATTATGCCATCCAGTAATTACTATTTATTCAACTATTATTCCCTGGAAATGAAAAAGCATGATAGATGTAGTTTGGAGAGACTAAGTAGGGTAGAGTAATACAAATAATTCGTGTTTTCTGGGCATGACTGTTGCAATGCTGCTGCTGGTTCGACATTTGCATACTAAGTCTTGTAGTCGGTTAAATGTCACGTTCTACGGCAAAAACCATAATATAATCTCTAAATTACCAACTTAAACACCCAAGCTCAGCACGCAAACAGACAAAAAGATTATGTCTGCTTGATTTTATCTCAATGTTTGCCCATCAAAGGCTCAATAGAAGACTAAATAAATGTTCAAAATTGATACATGTAATGTCAACATTATCGAGTCTTAACGTTGGAGGCAATGAAAGAAATTACTGGCCGGAATTTTCATTGCATTACTCCCGGAAGCAAGACAGGTAACACAGAGGTAAGGTCCATATATGGACAAAATCCCTTTAGCTAAATACATCAATTGTAAAACTCTGATTTAAATCTGGTGTCTGATCTCATGAATCAACAATAAGTTGTTTCAAATCAAAATTTTCAATTAAGCTTCCGAGATGCTCTCCATAGATGGTGATGCTTAAAAGTAATTGAAATTTCCTCTATTAGGTTGTACCTTCATTATCAACAAGGGAACGATACTGTTTTCATTCAAAATAGTAATATTTAATGTCGCTTTTTATGTTGCTTTCCATGAGAGATCACGATTTTTGTTACAAAGCAAAGACGTAAAATTCACGAACGTTACTAAAGCATGTTCCAAGTTCTTTAATAAATATTCAGACATACATGTATATTTGTCAAACTTCGAAATACTTTTTTCACTTGCAATTTAAAACATTCATCTGTGTTTCTTTAATTAAGTTTAACTGCAGATAATAATGGATTTAATTTTGAAACAAAGTGTACCTTAGAACTGTATTTTTGTCCAAATATGTACTATTCGGATGATAAATTACATATTGTATTAGTCACATTTAATACAATAAGGTTACAGATCAACTGTGTTTGTGGACTACTGGCAATTAATTTAATTAAAGAGATATAAATAAGTCCTTGATTCTCTACATTCGATAAATGCTAATCACATCGCTTTCGGCCTCAGATGGCAAATTTCGCGGTGTCGATTTTTAATGATGCAGTTGGATATTTGCTTCACTGTGATCATTCAATTATAAAGTGCCCAGCATCCCTATGAATATAATGACATTATGCGTGCATCAATGACTTGATTGGCTATCTTTGAGCTATGGTCTGAAAATGTCAATGGGATGTATTCTGGGTGCTGAACGAACTGCAGTTAAATGTCAAACTAGCATGGATTGTGCTTCCAGTTTTGTTTAAGTGAATACGGCTATGAATAGTTTAAGAGGACTAGATCATAAACTTTGAATCCCGTTATAGATCATTAATGCTGATAATAAAACTCAACCTGGATGAGAATTTCCCCAAGGGGAGGACAATAATAACAGATCACATGAAAGATCAAATCTAATAAAATGTTGCATAAAAGATTAAATGCGTGCCTTCCTGGGGTAATATACAAAAAGTTAAATGTCAGACATTTATGTTTGATAGTTATTGTATTACAGAGGCTCCAAACACGACAACTTACATGTACAATATAGGCTGAGTGTGGAATAAAAATACCTTTGAATCAACATAGAAGGGGCACTCTCATAAACCTTCATGAATACATGTTAAACTTTAAAATGAAAGTTGACGTCGCGCGCGACGGTAAGCAATTATGTAAACGTGTCTCCACAAAGAGTCATTTAACATTTATACAAATATAATTTATTTTAACTTGCACAGTTGTAATTTTCCCTTCTCATTATTTATTATCTCTTTTTGTCAACTTTTATTTCAAATAAATTTTACAAGCGAAATCTAAACCTAATCGTTGGAAATCTTAACCTACTCTTTGGACTATTTCGCTTTCGCGACGTTTTTAATAATTTGCGTGCAGTAAACTGTCAAAAATTGGTTTAAATTAGCTGATTATATCTACCCACTTTCAGATTACATAACAACAGCAATTGTATTACGAATTTTTGTAATTTGCTGACTGATGGATGATAAGACTCAAACTTTCACTAAAGTCCCAAAAAAGAAATGATCACCCTGTCTAGAGTTAACTAAATTGTTTCCTATTTTATTTAAAATATTAATTCAAGATGTAATTCCTCATTATATAAATTGGTACACACTGTACATACCCTCTCTAACTCCATTTACGTTTTCTGGACTCGTTCTGCCGTTTTCCATTGAGACTAGCATAAAAATCCTCTGCTGCCCTGTTGCGTTTGACTGATCAAAGTCCTTCAAAAATCTTCTGAACAACTTTTTAAACTGTTTCTGTATTATAGCCTAATGCCCTTCTCTGAAAACACTTGAAGGTCTATGTCGAAATGGGCAATACCGTTCCGATGGCGCGGCACCTCGCAGCGTTGTTTTTCTCGTTGCCGACAAGAGCGCTATCGTACGTGTAATGCGATACTCGGTAAATCGGCAATTGAGATGCGAAATCAAGATACGAGTTTATTTGTAGGCCGGAGATATTATCGACGACAATGGACAAGATAGTGAAGGATAACAAGGGAACAATGTGGAGGGGAGTGGTCGCTTGATCCTCGGCCCCTCCTCTTGATTGCTCCCGCTAAGGAAGAAGCATGGCCTCTCAGCAGCAGTAGCCAACCACAGGCCTTCCTCATCCGTCATCCTTGCATCAATCAATACTACATTAAGGATGAGACAAATCGACATCCAATAGGGCCCTAAAAAGGAAAACATAAATCCGTGCTGGCTTGTTAATAACCAGCTTAATACAGCTCGTAACGTCGTTCTGGAAGAAGCAGTTCGCGCACACGGAAACTCTTAATTATGTCGCCGCGATCATCTTTGATTACGCCCGCTTATAATGAGACACAAAGGATGGCATTTGAAGGAGGCTTTTCCTCCTAATTACAAAAGCACAGTAATCTCTTTAATTGATAATTCTATCAATTGATGTAATACAAGGGATCAGGCATTTCTGGATCAGTGATTATGGCTGTGTGGTTGATTTGAATAAGCCATCTGATCTAGGATGATTAAAAGTAAAACATCAACGGTATCAAACGTTTCCAATTTGGCCTAAGATTCTTAGTTGTTAAAGACTTGGTAAATAAAAAGGAAAGTATCCTTAGACTCATACTGTGATAATTCGCAACATTATAACGGATAACTTAAGCGTATTTCGCACTTGATACGTACAGAAGTGTTACATCTGAAATTGGTGAACGTAAAATGATTGAACACAAATCATCATCAAGACAATAAACGGCAACATTATCCACAAATCTAAGATTATTAAGAACGATTCCAAAATGTTAGTATTCTTGATGTTGAAAGTTCTCATTGTGTAGAAGCTTGAGTGTCCGTTACTAATAAATATGAACAAAATTTTTAATAAATTCTAACATATTTTACATCTCTTTAATTGACAAATACCAAAATATTACCACGCTGAACATTTTGTACGCATCCTTTACATTGAATTACAATTTCTCAAAGGTACTTTTAGCGATAAAATTGAACAGAAGGTAATGGATTAAAGATGAACTAAGCTATTCAATTTTTCTAAATTTCGAACGATCATATTGCCATATATCCTACCCTGGTGAAACACTACTTAAAAAAATATGTACAAAACTGAAGTTCTTCACTTCAGACAAGGAATTTCCGCAGTTTTTTTTCGATAACCTGCGTAAAAGAAGGGATAGCGAGCAACCTTAAGGGCAGTGCGAGTAAATAATTGACAGACAGTAGATATATAAGGAATCGAAGAAGCCTTGAGATGAAAGCAGACTTATGTGAGCTGGGGACACACACAGGCATCGAAAATCCGCGGCATCAATTTCGCACATGACTGGAGCTGGAAATTTCCCATAATGGACACAGAGAGAAGATGAGTGGGGACTAGATATTTCATTTGGAGCTGAGGGGCCAGATTACTGACTTTGGTATTCTGTTCATATGTCTAATCTCATGACTGTCACAGAGCCTGCATAACAAAGTACAAGGTCTTCTCCTCTTTGAGATGGGCATTCACTATAGGGGGCCGGTAGAGGTAAACCGTCTTATAGTCTTTATGATGAATGCCTCTTCTCACTTTTCATGCAAGGGATTACCATAAATCCATAGAAAATCAAAATTAATATTGATCCACACATCTTTTATGACATTCTAGAAATACAGAAGGTATTTAGTAAAGTAATCTTCTGATTGGATTTGTGGATATTGGATGTGGAAGGAGTAAAGCTATTTTGTTAAATTAGACTTGCAAAAAGTTTACTGGTTTAACCGGGATGAGGAGTTATTTCTGTGCTTTCATGCAGATTACTGCACATAGCAGGGCAGAAAGCCAGCTTAATCTTCAGATGAAGCACCTAGAAATCATATGTACATCATTTTAGCTTCCCATCTCCACAATGAACAGAATGCTTTATCGATCTTCCCCTTTTACAGACTCAATAAAGCTTATCCTAAAATCATGGGTAATACCATAAAAAGCAAGCTTCCAATTATGGATTTCTTTAAAATAGGCTCAACCTAACAAGAGACCTTACCGAGGATGAACCATATGAAAACTAAAGTCCCGTCCTCAAATTTATGCACATCAATTTCAATTTGGGGAAATTCTTGATTAAATGTACTATACACAATTTAATAAGAAGACACTGTGCAAGGGTGTTTGACAAGCAACCAGCCCCATCCCACGACTTGTATTTCACTCAATCAGTGGCGAGTGACAGAACATGTTTAATTGTTGCCGTTTCAGAGCGGCTACGCTGGATTCCCCCACTGAATTTGGGATATTTCTCTGAGAAAGGAGAGAGGGGTCTCACGTGACCTCCCTCCCCTCCCCTAAAAATGTTGGGGTGTAAAATTGCATTATTTGAGTTACTATCAAAATCAAGAGACATTTGGTGTACTATAACCTTTTGCAGATCAACAGATTGAACAAGGTGCAGGGTTTGACCTTGTATCAGTTCTTTCAGCAAAATAAAACTTTATAATGAAAGGCATTTTTCTCAAATGACCAAATACCGACAAAAGTTAAGATTTTACCAGTTAAAACTGTGGCCGATGTAAATGAATAATTACGGAAAATTTTCGAACTATGGTTCGTAAGTGTGGTGGGATTTTCGTTGAGGATAGACTTGACAGTGACCCCTATTTCAGTGGAATTGCTCCCCAAAATAGGCACCAGGAACAAATGTTCCCCGAGTTTCAAAAGTAGTGGTATCATGGTATCATTAGTATTTCGACATTACTGACTGATAATTTTCATTTGTCTTTCTGTTTTCCGTTATGAAACGCAATCAAAAACACCAAAAATACGAGGCATTCATTATTCACTGCAAAATTACAAGATAACTTTCCTGTAGGCGAGTAATAACTATATTGTCCTTCTTCATATCTGTAGCCTCAAGAATAGATACTACATCATTACAGTACCGCCCAAGGGAGGTTTTCCCATTAAGCGGTAACTTTATAGTGTGCTTTATGGAGAACTATTACCTTTAAGAACATACATGAATACACTTTGGCATTGAAAGGTGTTTAAAAGCACAGCTGAAGCTGCTATTAGTGGTAAACGAGTACAAAGATTAGCCAAGAAACTTTCGGAAAGAAACTTTTTCCCCCGAGATGATTGGAGCCAACTTTGCCCGAGTAAAAAGCCTTTCTGCAGCCATAGCACTTGCAACAATTCTTGTTGCTTTGGGCAAGCACTCAGCAGAAGCCAAAATTAGACCACTCTGGCTGTGTACAAAGTTAATTCAAACATGGCTAGTGGGTAAAGAGAGTCCGCAAATCCCAGCAAATCTGCCTTAATGGTGAAAATAAACTCCCCGGGCGGCGAAAGACGAGCTGTTTTGCTTTTCAATCGACCAGACCAGTGCTTCAATTAGGGTGACATGAGCGAAATCAAATGGAAAAGGAAGAAGCTTTTTCCACCGGGGTATTGTTAAATCATTGAGGCCCAACACGAACACGGGCTGGCTTGCCATCACAGTTAGCTTGATTTTGGGTAGAACTCTCCATTTGTAGGATGAAGAAAAAATACCAAAAGCAAGTTAACGGGCGCCTCTATTTCCTAAATCACGTTTGGATTCTTGGGACAAATTAGACAGAAAAGTTTTTTGTCATTAGGAGAAAGTATTGTTGTGGGAACTGTGACAAAGAAAGACTTTTTCCTTTGCATATATGTGTGTACTGATGGGTGGCAAAAGCAATGTTGTTAGGGAGCAGTGATTATTTGAAAAGGCATCTTTTTATCATTGTAGATGAAACATAATGGAGACATCAGATTCTGAAATGGGAATGACCTTTATACTACACAGAAACATTTAATGCTGCTGCTTGGCTCAAGCTTTTACCTTTACAGAACATTGTAACAGACCTTTAAATGCTTTAATACCAAATTAATATTTTATAAATTGAGATAGCTACACAACAATTACATTCATTGAACATCAAAACAGTTGTATACGGTGAAGATTATTCCTCCTAAATAGGATAGGATAAGACTAGTAATGTACGCACAAAATGTTCACCTCACAAAACATAAAGTTGTCACAATTGACGAGTATTACATATTGCATGAGATTGGTATGTCACAAAATAGTTTTTCTCTAAAAAGGACGAAAAGGCTAAATTAAGCTTATTGGAGTTTCCATTTTCCTGAACCCTCATTTACCATTGCAGCCCAACGTTTTCGTCCCAATGTTTGGCGTTTTTATTTGCAGTTTCTATATATCTTGAAAGATAGCATCAGCAAAGGACAATACCTATGCATGATATGCAATGGGAGGGCCTCCGGTTACCTCTAAATTCTGCTGCAAGAAAAGAGAGGTCCTAATCAAGTAGACTGAGAAGCCAGGCCTCAGGTGTGATTTACCATTGACAAGCTCCAAACCAGTCTGGCCAAGAGATCCACTTCTAACTGATGAGAGCCCTACTTTTTCCATGGCCACTTCAGGATCTCATAGAAAATGTTATGCCACTTTCGCAAGTCCTGCTTAAGGGTGATTCAACATTAGAATGAGTGATGTGAAAGACAGGTCACTGATGCTTGAACTAACTGTGGTTCTTTCCACAGCAACTTCTAAAGAGAGATTGGAGTCTGAAACTTCTGTGAAGTTCGGATCTCCTGTCTACCAGGGTGCATAATCAAGTGCAACCCATTGTCGGCAACTTCGATTGAAAACGAGGTGCAGCTGAACAAAATGGTGGTGCCTGTTGGAAGGCAAGTTGAATTTTTGGATGTAATTTCAGCAAATTATCCCTAGTTCATGATATAATTGGTACTCTTTAGTATTACTATTCTCTAGCCTAAACCTCAGTTTATCTTGTAAAGCAATAATTATTCCATTTTACCATGTATATATGTCAGAATAAGGAGAATGCTTTGTGATGCATTTCACACTACGTAATGCATTTTGAAGGAGACAGCTTAGTGTGAGTAAACTGCTGATTCCATCTTCTTGAAATGTTGCTGACATGTGCTTCACAAAATTAGCTAGAGGATGAAAAAAGTTTTTAATCTTCAAATTTGGTGGGAAGGAAACCCAGTCGAGGTGCGTTTGAATTATTGGCTGACCCAGGTTGAAAGAGTTGGGTTTTTTTAAGTGATGCAGCTCGATGATCAGCTGCGCTTGATTATGCCCCCTGTCTACGGATGACTCTGGTGTTGATAAGGTTTAAGGGTAAAATCTCACACACCGCCCTCACACTGATTTGACACTGCTATAACTTCAGGTTTTCTTGTTAATTTTCTTGATAATTTGATACCTTGATACTTCTGGGCCATGCAGATACTCAGGATATTTACCTTTTAGCAGAGACGTTTCAAGAATATGGTAATTATTTATCGAAATATAATCGACCAAGAATAATTGTTCTTGCTTAATAACAAGCTTCCGTACTTAACACAATAATCATCTTCATATGATTGAATCCTTACAAGACTTTGCGAGTCTTAGGAAATACAAGAACCAAAACAAGTTCGCTGATATGCTTAAGGGGTCAACGACACTTGAAATTTTCAAACAGAAAAATGTCATGTTTTCAATTTCCATAAACTAGTGGAACTAGGAACATTTGGTGATGAAACAATACCGTTTTTCCAATAACACGTAATGGTATTTCGAATAAATTAGCAATATCGATAATAACCAAATCTGTGGGCAGCTTCTGAAATCAATTTCGCTTCTTGAGCAAAAGAATTTCATACTATATCTTCCGCTGTCACAAAAACAAAAACAAAAAAAAAAAAGAAGCAGCGTGAATTTCTTTGTTTTCCAAAATGCAGAGTTTTGAACAGATATTTCATTCTCTGAATCTTTTCTTTTTCCAATATATGTCATTGACACGATCAGTAATTAGTCTCTGGCCCTATTTGACAATTGACAGCCGAAATTCCTTAACGAAACAAAAATTTTAATTCTGACCCTGTGGTTAAGTTAGTAATTACTGGTAAAGATTATCATCTTCAAGAAATGGTCAATGCCTGCTGGTCATGTCATAATGATGGTTATTTTTCCATATTGATGAAATAAAATTACATTTTGATATGTTTTGCATAATAAGCAAGCTGAGATTCTTCATCAGTATCTTTGAATTGCGCTTTAAAGTTACAAAAAGGGCGTAATGACAAGGAAAGCTTCAAATACATTGCCCATCTTTCCTTAGACTCTCTATCTTCAAAAGAAGGACACTCGCCTTTACAGATTTTTTTCTCCGCGAGGATAGTTTATTAGTCAACGGACAGAGATGGAAGAAAGAAGAGGGGGCTTTGGGTTTGATGGAGAGGTTTGATCGATCAATGACAATCAAAGCCCTGATCAAATTTGTGCAGTAAATCAGCCGTCCATCTCCCAACCTTCTGATTACTAGCGCAAAGATTATTAAGCACTCAGCAGGCATAATGAAGTGGGGCCCAGTGAAAGGCTTTGCGAAGAAAAGATTGGGCGAGCTCAAATAGGAGAAAGGCACACAAAAGTCAGTTATCGCCTTGCTTGATTTGATAAGGAAGATACAATTTGTTCCCATCACGGGAGACCTAACGAAGTTAACTGAGAAATGATGGGATGCTAGCAAGCAAGCCGCCGGCTTAATCAGATCAATTGAAAGTCATATTCCACATTTCCTGGCGGCGAAAATCGAATTAAAGCTGACGGGCCGCGTCAATGCAATGGCTTCTTATGAATAGTGAGGAAGCCACTCTCGCTTATTGCAAACTCATTCGCCGTCAACACTTATGCCAGATGAATCTATCTAGTCCCTGAATGTCTTTCAAATCAGAGCCGAAAATTCAATTAGTTTGCTTTTCAGCCCACAGCCACAAACTATGATACATTGTAAGGGGGAAAGTTACTTTTCCAAAGTGAAAATATTGAAATCTCTAATGTAATTTTGCATTTTTCTTTATCACTTTTTATTTGCGGAACTTTTTCTTGTTTGTTTCGTAATGCGATTCAGGAATAACGGTCCACAGAGCGGCAACCAACTGTTCGGCTAAAAAAATCTTAGCTTTGATTGCACAGAAATTATTACACTGAATTATTCTCTGTATATAATTAATATAGCGGATTTACATTCTTCTAAAGACTTTGGTCTACAAGCTTTCAAAATGTTTAAAGACCTGATTTTATTGAAAAAAGTTACACGTTAAGTAGCTTATTTAAATTCTCATTTGACATTAAAAAAAGAAAGAGCACAAGTGCAATGTCAAGTCTTTTCAGTGGCTTAAAAAATTATAAAGTAATTTCAATTGATGGTAACATTGAAAAGACATCTTTCTTTGACAATGCCTTTTCCTAGAGGTTTCCTGGCCGGAAGATGCCCAACCAAAGGGAAACAATTGCTTCCATGCCAAGACCATTATCCTAACACGGAATAACAAGTTCCTTCGTGCTTTTGAAACTTGTAGATGGGAGGGAGACCTTAGCATCATTAATTCCTTTGGCTTTTCACATCAGCAACAAGCGTGTTTCAATCTCCCTAAATTGGCTCCATAATGGTTTAGCAATTGCACAAAGTATGCCTATTATGGCCAAAGTTATGACGATTTGGCTTTTAATAGAGTAGAGGGCCTGTGGCGATCCAGTTTTCCCTTATTCATGAATGATTCCATCCCCCGGAATTATCAGTGGAGGTTACAGCAATGTCATTCGAATCCAGAATGGCTAAGACAATAAGGGTGGAATGGAATACGTGCATGAGAATAATGCACATAGGAAAAGGGAAAGCTGTCTACAAAGGGGACCTTTCATTACATGATCTCTTTCAAAAGAAATCTCTTTAGACTGGCATTTACAGAATCAACTTTAGATGCAAAAGGAAATCAGAAGTAATTATCAGTAAATTAGTGAAGCACAAAGATTTTCTGTTGCAAAGCATGATGTAAAAATAAGAAAAGTTATAAGAATCAAATCAATGCAAACTCTGTTTAAAACAGAATGGAACTTTTCTTTCTACAATCAAAGAAACAGGATTATTCCGATTCTATTTAATAACAAGAAATCTTTCTATCGTTTACATTACTAGTGAGCGATATTTTCTATTTATTAAAACACTGGCAATTTATCTTCTCCTTTCAAAAGACATAAACTAGTCGTCATAGCTTCTTTCGTAAGTCTTCTCATCTCTCAAACGTTTTAATGCTACTTGGATGACAGTAAACCAAGTTGAAAGACACCTTGAGGTGAATTATGATTTCACTCGATGACACATCATGGAGGGAGGATATAACTAATGCAGAGATTGCTGACCGAAAGAAGATTCTAAACAATATGAGCGATAAAGTGACACAATGTTCATTATGTTTTGCGCCTTTTCGTTAGCTAGAATTTATTGGTTCTCAACACAACCTACTGTTCCACTGCGACACAATTTTAATTGCCCCATTTCCTTTAAATTAAGATTAACAAATCAAACGACTGAAATAATTATTGAATATAACATTGCCGTCGTAAAACAAGAAACAAACCTGACAAGGAAACCAGGGGAATTCAGCGGGGAGTTTTCATAATGTGGTGAATGAGAGATGATCACTTAGTCTAAGACCTCCCAAAGTAATCCCAAAGTGAAGAATATGCTTCGGGGAATGAACGCACCAAAGAAATCTTCGAACAGACTTCTAAGCGCGATTTCTAATTCTAAATCGATGGTATGTAACGTGTTGCCGACAAAAGGATACATAACTTGATTTCGTGATATTTTGGGGCTTTGGCGATATACGTTTACAGATCGATCTATTCTAGATTTAATGTTTTGTCCACTAACTTTAGGTTGAATAATACATATCTCTGAAAAGCTTGCACTGAATAATTAAATTAGACGTTCAAGTGATCAGCACATGCAAGAGATACATCCAGTAAAGCTCATCGGAGACCAAACACATTTTACCGTTTAACGTCAAAATTAAATTTGCGTCGCCAAAGCAGAATCTTTGATCACAATGCATTTGTACATCTATACTGCATTCCCTACAATATGGATGATTTTGAATTTGCATATGACCAAAGAAAAAAACACCAAAACAGATGAATTACCATTTCTAGTAAGTTTCTTGCCTGTCACCAATATCCCCAACTGGCAAAAATATCTCAAAACCAATTCTCATCTGCACTAAATGAAAGGTTGAGCCCTAATCTACACTGGCTCTGTTGCCTTAAGATTCCGCCCGTGATGGATTCCGCTTTTATGGCAGATTTAAATTTCAAATCTCCCACTTGATGGGCCCAGCTTGGCAAAAATAATTTCTGGAGGGGCCGAAAGTGCTACAATACGTCAAGAGGAGTTAATTTGGACGTCGTGTCTTCTCTTACGCGGCTTTAGCGGCGTACAAGGGGCCGAGGCCCATGTGTTGCTACCGCCCTAATTAGGGGATTACGGTTTCATCGAGCTATTGACACTTCTAGCCCCTTCAGAAGCGACACTGCACTAGGCAAGATGAAGATGTGCTTATCTCTGGTGTATGAGAGGTTCTCTAGCAGCGCAAGATTTCAATTTATCTTCAGTCGGGGCTGCATGCATAATTTTGATCTCCAAGGCTTTTCTGTGTCTTTGCTTGATGTGAATGATTTGGGTTGGCTCTGTAGGAAGTTTCTGTCTATGAAGTCGCATTTGTTGTTTAACTTGAGCCTTATTTTTATTTTAAAAATAATGCTATCGTTTTGTTATGCAGAATTCGTATCATTGACATTAGGTCAGCCATCAAGGTTTCAGATTTCGGTTCATGGGAGAACTAATTACCGACGTAAGTCAGTTATGTGAGGCTCTTTTTGTTTCTGTACAGGCTGCGCTGTGCCCCGACACATATACACTACAGTCGCCAATTAGCCTTGCTAACCCTTTAATATTTAAATAGTTCAACGGAAAGTCATAATTCTTAAATCCTCGATTTTCCTTATCTGATTGCGAGGCGCTTGAAAGTGACGACAAATATCGGCAAGAAATAGATATGTGGGCTTACGTTATGCACATTTGGCGATTTTACAACGATTATCGATGCGCAAAAACATACAAAGTCCTATGATAATCGACGTTAAATGGTCTTCTGTAACGACAGCCTAACGAATTATGATAATAAATGTCTTGAACAAGAGACACACGAATAAATAGCTGTAACGTTTGGTCCAAAGTTGAAGAAAGTTGTAATACCACCAGGTTACAGGGTTAAAAGGCTAATTTATTATTCTCCATTCTATTCTTATCAATTGAAATGTATAGAATATGTTATTCTTATTTTCCGCGAGAGTTCATGAAATTCCGTGCTTTTTTACCCTGTAACCTTGTGGTATTTCAGGGGAAAAGGGTGGGAACAAAACGTGACAAGTAAATTCCGCAACCAGTGCAATCTGCTGGTGACGTTCGAGACTACGAAATCAGAAGTCAACAATTGAAAGTCATAAGCAGCTTCAGTTTGGTGCTGCATTCTAGTGTATACTAAAAAGCAACAGCAGATGTCACAAAAATCGGAGCGATTTTAACACATCGCACAAATATATGTATTTGTAACATCGGGGTTTTTTTTAAAACAAAAAACCCCGTTAAGAAATCTAAATGACTATTCACAGTTATAATATTTTCGTGCTACACCGCATAGAGATGTTTGTCAAAAGATCATTACACAGCCGTAACTGTATTCATCCAAAACATTTAAGTGAGGCATTAAGAAAATTTATATGCTCAGACCGCAATGTTCTTGCCCTTAACGTATTCCAATAAAAGTCATTTGAATTTGTTTATTACCGCCCGCGTATGAGGGAAGATAATGTTTTCAGCAGTGTGTGTGTGTGTGTGTGTGTGTGTGTGTGTGTGTGTGTGTGCGCGCGCGCGCGTGTGTATGTGTGTGTCTATCTCTGTAGATTATAATTTTTTACCCGCTTGACCTAGAAACTTTATATGGTATGGTTGTACATCTTTAAAATACCAACGTAAACACCGAGTACCAAGATCATTGAATCGAGTTAAAGGTTACAGCAATAAAACAAAATTTTAACAGCTATCTGCAAATATCACATGTTCCAATATTAGTGAGCAACACTGGTGGTCAAGGTCAAAATACAGGTCAAGGTCATTTCAAGGTCACATTTTCTTTTTTTCAAGAACTCTTTTTGTTTGAATGCTTATAGTGTTCTTATGACTATTTGTAACGCGTGTGGTGGGACTTCAACTGAAAACGATTCTTGTTACTGGAATTGATGGTAGATCTCTGTTTTACTTTTTCACTGTTTACTTACCGCATGAGGACAAGACAACGAACCTCCTTTAACAGGCAAGTCAATTGCAGATTTTAATTCTTGTGTCATCTCACTACAGTAGTTAATTTTCACTTTTTACGCATATATTTTGAATATAAATTTATATCATGCGTGGTTATGTCACTATTTCATAGTGTAAAATACATCCCTTTAATGTAAAAGGTCACACTCAGGACACATCAATGATACATTTCACGGATTGCTCTTTCCAATTTAGCATTCAATGTCCATCGATTTATTGCGGTACTGCAACTAAATCATATTATCGGTAATCTTATGCTCTATCCTTTCTGTTATTATAATCTGAATTGATTTTACCACGGCGACAGAAAATATTAAAATAAGTCGGTAGAAGTCATCCGGCATTTTAAGGAACATTTAGAAATCATGTCAATACCCGCTCTATATTCCTATTTTATTCAAGATATTGTCCGACTGATTTCGTTGTATCACATTATTTCACAATACATCCTCAAGGTGTGCCTCATTAGAGGTTAACAATGTATTTCTATCACAAGGAGTGAGGATACAAAGATCCACATTTGATCTGCATTGCAAATCTTTACTTCTTACTCCAGTAATACAAATAATGGTCTTCCATGTTACGCTTGTTACGCGAGTTCAATTCAGACTCCTTTACCATTGAAAGTCACTCTTCGCATCACTTAAATTTGTAACGAAATTACGATTAAACCCGTTTGGGGAATGTTAAATGGATATACCAGTGAGGATTCGAGAATTATTATGGTATGTAACTTTTCCCGATTAATAATCGTTGAGATGCACGGTTACAGCGCACGGACGCACGTACAGACTTCACGCATTATAGGCACAGAGTAGCAAACTTTGAATTGAACCATTAAGTATTTTCTGTTTTAGGACAAATCTATACTGGCATATCTTCCGAACCTTGGTGCTCTGCCGTCATACAACATGGCAGATCCTAATAGAAGAAAAAGTAGGTTAATACATGATTCTTTTTTGGTGATGTGTGCAGAGGTCTTAAAATTTTCATATTTAGGGAAACTTGAATTCTAAAACTATACTTCTGCCGCAGGAAAACAAAATTCAGGTTGCCTTCATCTCAAGCGAAGCAATGATAAATGTATCAAACTAAAGTGAACATTATTTCATATTTTGCAAATTTCAAATAATAGATTTTCTGTCGTGGCTAACATTGAGAATTAAACCAATCTAACCGCGCAGAGCCTTACGAACCAAATTTCTTGTAGAACTTATAGTAAGGAGACTAAACTTGCGCAACAATAGAAAACTAGACAATCACAGATTGCAAAGCCGCTCCCGCTCCCAACGGAATAGGGAACTGTTTCTCCCTTGAGCCAAGTCCCTCAAATACAAATTACACTGATTTTTTTTTTCACAAAGTGTCCAAAATGATCTGAAATGGCCAGAAACTTTGTCTGAACATGGGGGGGGGGGGTCTGTTCAATTTTGTCTGAAAATGGGGTAGGGGGTCAGTCCAACTTTGTCTGAAAATGGGGGGGGGGGTCGGTCCCACTCTTGTTTTCATCACTTCACACGAATTTCAACTCGTTGAATGAAGCGGCTTAAAAATTACCTAAAATTTTCATTACAGTCACCGCAGAAATTAGGAGACTGTGGAAGGAGGATCATAAACCTCCGAGCAGAATAACCGGGTGCACTAAAATACAGCACATGAATGATATGAAAAATGCACTTGAAAATAGGAGATATCAAACTGTCAGAAAGAAATCGTCTCCCCCGAAAATTACGTCCTTGTCTAACGGTGCCGCTACTTCGATAAAAAGGCAAGCATTTACTCTTCGATTCAGTGCTAAGAATAGGTCCAATGACAACAAAAACTACATTGTTCAAATTTATATAATGCTGACATAATTCGACTACATAGTTGCCCTTAAATACATGTAGTTGAATGCTAACTAGGATGCTAACTATTAATTATAATTATGAATCTATCATTGTTCACTGTGGAATGAGAAATAAATCTGCGGAAAACTGACTAACGTAGTCAATGATAAAATCATCCTTCGTTCATTTGCAGAAACCCAGGTCCAAGACCAAGTTTTACTTTCAAACTTGACGCCCATCGGAAGTTCGTCTCTACTAAAAACCAGTCAGGTTTTTCGTCACAGCCAAAGTCTCAAAGAAACCTGAGTGAACTAACCAGCAGAACTCCAAAGATGCAAACTTCATTGTTTTACAAGATGCCGAAAGAACAGGAAAAACTGAAATTTTACTTTATTAGTCCTGACTGGAGCTCGGAATCTGATACTTTAAATCATGTTATCGAAAATGGTGGCGGAAACAGGCTCAAGTATTCGTGGATGTAATTTTTGCACGACGCAAAGTGAAATTTATTTGGCCAATGAATCACTACAAAAACCCTAAATTAAAATCTGTGATAATGTATCTCGTCTTACAAAACCGGTTCGTTCAATGCACGTCACATTGACTTTTTATTCAGTCTGTTTCTGGCAATAGTATTGTTATTTTTGGATGTGTATCCAGCATAAGACTGGTAACTTTGTACAATCCTTACGGTTCATCTTCCTTTCTGAACAGTCTCACTTTTAGCTCATCATAACCATGTGCCAGGTGGCACATGCCAGTTCCTTCATCATCCCCAATAGGCAATCTCATGTAACAGCATAAGAAGCTTAGGTTGTATATAAAGAGCAGCAGCTCTACCAAGACCTCACTTGTGATCTTTGGCACCTTGAGGTAACATCTGACATACAAACACACAAGTCACCAATGTATGACTATGGAAATAAACTACAAAAGCAAACTTCAATGTTTTATTGTTATACCATTACACATAGGACCAGGACAAGAACATTTATGGATTAACACCAAATCCATAAATGACAATATTGCAAAAAAATTGTGTTTCATCTGCATTTCATCGACACAAAAATCCCGACCCTTAAGAGTAACCGCAAAAACAACTTCACTGTTCAACAACTGCGGTCATTCTTTGTGGTGCTATTTCGTTTTAGAAAACATACTGTACGATTGAGGAATCTAGCCGAACAAAAAATGAGGGCACACCAGACTGCATTCTTATTCACCAAAGAAATAGACATAGAAAAACCAGTTAAATGTATTCTAATTTGTGTAAATATTCACTTGATCAAGAATCTTTTCGTGTAGCAGGATACAACCAAGGAAATAGATCAATTATTTATGCAAGATTTATTTCATGCAATTCTTCAGTTTTAGGGAATTTCTTCTTTTTTATATTTTGTGAACCAAGGTCCATTTTGGGGGCCACTGGTACCCTTTGTTTCAGACTTGGGGGCCAATGAGACTGGAATTGTGTTGTTGTGTTGTGTTGATCATGTGTCCACATGTATAGTACAGTAGCCCATAGTGGGGGCCCAGTGTTGGAAACCCATATCTTTGGTTCAGATTTACTCTTTTTTTTCAATTTTTGTTTTGAAATCAATCTTAATTACCAACAGCTAATACATTCTAAATTTGTTTTTTAATAAAATAATTATTTCATATCAAAATATCTATTTTTCAAAAATTTTTGCAGGGCCCCAGTGTAGGGCATGGGTTCCTACAGCAGGGCTCTTTCAAGATTTTCAATTTTACACCCATTTGTATTTGCTAAATCTGAAAATGAAAATTAGAGATAAAAGCTATAACTATTAGGCTACATGACTATATTTTGAATTTGAATTTTAGAGTAATATAACACTCTGAAAAGTCAACTTTAAATGTTCACCTTTTTCCAGGTGTGTTTGTAGCAGGGCCCCAAACTTCCAATTTGTTTTTGAGGACCTTATTAACATTTTTTATCCATTTTTTTTGCAGAATATGCTATTAGGGAGTGTTCTTTAGTTGTCTACAAAGTTTTGCAGTTTTGTAATTTTTTTTCCAAGTTTAAAAATTTCCCTATAGGAATTTCCATTGATTTTTAGGGCCCCAGTGTAGCAAACTTCAGGACCCCACATGGGATTTTCCTTCAAAGCCTCACTTCAGATGATCAGAATATCAACAATATGGCAGCTGAAGACTATAAAGTTTTTAGGCCTTTAGTATGACTCCTTAGCAATGTGATAAGATTAGTTTTGTACCAATTGCAGTTTATGCTTTAAAGCAGTAATTGGACCAAACATTGTGTCAATTGTGTCCCAATCCAGTACAATGCATTTTTACCCTGTTTTGGACCACTTTTCCCCAAAACCTTGATATCTCAGGAACTGTTTATTGTAGAGACTCAAAACCACCATTGGATTCGGCATGCCCCAAAACCATAATGCATGGGATTTCAAGCCATTTTGATGCTTTTTTTCCCAGTCAAAATTAAGAAATTGTGCCAAGGTGTAAAACTGGGACTGGCTAAAAACAGAAAATGTTTATTTTGACTGGGAAAAATGCCTGAAAAGGCTTGATATCCCACATGTAGGTTTTGGAGCATGCTGAATCCAATGGTCTCTATGACAAGCAGTTTCTGAGATATGATGGTTTTTCTTTATTTTTAGCTAGAAAATATAGTCACAAGAGTTCTGAAACTTGGTATGGGGATAGAATAGGACCCAAGGAGCACTGCTGCAAAGGTCCTTTTCCATTACAATGCATATATACCCTGTTCTGGACCATTTCTGAGCTCATTTCCTAAAGTATATCCCATAATGCACTTTGTATCACAAAACATGGTATAATACATGCAGATTAACACTCCATGATGTCTACAAGTTTATCAAATACTCTTCAAAGTTTGGATGCATTAATTTTATGGGTGATATTTGTGGATTTAAATTTGGCGTCATTCCTCATAAACCTATTACCTATTAGGCCCCACCCACCCCTCCAGGACAGGTGGCAGGTTGGACAGCCTGATATTGTACCTTTGCTGGCTTGCACCATGCAAAGTGCGGGTTCCACCTAGTTTGATTTACAATTGTATGAAAATGGTGGTATGCTAACTTTAAGTTTAAAAAGCTTACACATAGACTAGAGCCTCCCCCCCCCCATTTTGGGACACCAAAAATTCAAACCACTATATACCTTACACTATTTCTCATAAGTTTGATTTAAACATACATATCTAATGCTTAGCAACCTGCGCAAATAGTCCAAGGTTGATTTTTAGTGCAATGCAATATTTCTTTATTTTATGAAATCTTTTCTAAATTTTTAAAGACCCAGTTTTTGTCATAATATTAGCTGTAATATTCCATTAACTGTTCTCATAATTTGGAACAATTCCAATTCCCAATAATTAGAGGTACACGAAAATCTGATGTCTGATAGCTGATTAGCTAATTAATTCTAATGCATATTCATGATAC
>JBCAUI010135538.1:0-18216 GCA_038406195.1 Haplosyllis anthogorgicola
ATGCATGCATGCATGCAGGGGAGACACATATGACACATGTAGTACATGTGTAATATGTGTGGAATGTGTGGAATGTGTGGAATGCGAATTTTGATTAAAATCCTTAATTTCTGTTCTTTTTGCCATTTGCAGCTTTGTCTTCACTGTGGGTTGGGGAATTGTTTAATATGGGCTAAATTTGTTTATTGATTGTTGTTTATTTAATTTGCAATAGATTTGTAGTAAACACATTGAATATGTTCTAATAAATATTATATTTTAAGCATTTGTTTGTCTCCTTTCAAGCAAACTTGCATATCTGCTTATGAATTGGGATTGGTTAGTGCAGCAAACCATTACACAAAGTTAGTTCAGTAACTAGTTAGTTGAGTAAACTCATTTTTTACGTAATAAACGTAATTTTGCGTAATTTTGCGTAATTTCTACTGGTAATATAAGTAGGTGTGATGGTCAAGTATATAAAACTTGAACTCTTTCCTTGCAGGTGAAGTCCACATAGGTCGTCGTCTTTTACAAGATTCTGGTAAGACATCACCCTGGAATTAGTTTAATTAATAGCAAAATGAAGTTGACAGAACCTTTCGTACATTTTGCAAAAGCACTTACATGCAACGATTACATCGCCGTTCATAAACGTTTGATTTTAAATTTCATTTAGAATCACTGACAAGAGATACTGAGTTTCCCACCACAGATGCCACTACAGGTTAGTGTGCGTGCGTGCATGTGTGCGTGCGTGAGTGCAAGAGAGAGAGAGAGAGAGAGAGAGAGAGAGAGATACTCAGTTCAACGTTAATGTTGGTGTCCCATGTTTAATTTAGAAACATTTGTGAGAGAGAGGCAGAGCGGAATAGAGAAAGACGAAAAGAAGATACCAGAAACAACTGAAGGTCAGACAACAGGTTTGTGTTATGAGATAAGTTAGACTGTCATGTGGAATTTGAGACGAATATGTGAAATAGAGGCAAGCACTGGGCGCTAAGATTTATAATTGAAAACGGGTTAAAACAAGGGTTAAAACATCACTTTGCCTCTGTTGTCTTCATATTTCACGGTTTTCCCTTTGTGGCTACGGCAAAGATTCCTCTTTTTAAATCTCCTAAAATTTGAAGTAAAAAAGGCTTTAATGCCAAAATTTCCCAAATTTTAAGCTATGAAAGTTTTTCAAGAGGAATCTTTTCCATAGTTTCCATACCCACCCTTCTAACTACAGCCGCGGTCCACATGGTTCTAACTTTTAAGTGAGTGATATGCAGGTGAATTGTAAATTGGGACCAAAGGAATAGTTGTTTAAAGGGATATAAACGGTGCATATTACAATTTGCATTTTTAATATGCCATGGTTACCTCTTTGTACAGAGAAATCTTCAAATGCTACTTCTTCTCCCACTACCATGGGTCTTTCGGAAACTTCTAAAGCCACTACTGCGCCCACAAAGCAATGGACATCTCCAAAGATGGCACAATACACCAACTCTAATGAGACAAATGACGAATTTACGCACGCTACAGCAGGTAGAGAAGCATCGACAATGTCAGGAGAAGAGGCAACAGTAAAACAACCACAAGATATTTCGGAGACAACAATCGATGCACTACAGACCACGTTGGAGTGGAAATCGGATGACCCGCCACACAACATGGCTACTGTTGAGGCTGCTAAAGAATTCACCCACGCTACAACCGAGAAAGTTACATCGACGATGACGGAGAAACATGCTACGCCTAAACAACCCGAAGATGAAAAGCCGTATGATAATACTGGTACATACCCTGAGCACACAACGCCAAGACAACCTGAAGATGAAAAGATGGATCATAGTACTGGTTCCTATTATGATCAAACAACTGTAAAAGCAACGCCTGTATTGACTGCAGAATATGATGTAACTGAACCTAAAACTACCGAAAAACCACAGACAGATGAACAAGAATATGAGTCGTCAACTCTGACGATAGCACGCCAGGAGGAGCTGATCAACACTGGGAAACCAACTGTCGTTACTGAAAATGCCGAATTGGATGATTCTGCAAGTAAGACAACAACGGAATACCACCCCAAAATGTCCTCGGCAGGCAACTCGCCTGATGAATTGGACGGGAAAACGACACAGTCGGTAACTGAAGGAAGTGTCGTTGAGTCTTCTGAAGAAGACGTCCAGCAAACTACGGCTGAGTTCCAGACACATTCCACGCCAGAAACGATACATGATACAGCAACTGAGGCCAATGCTGAACCAACAATATTTGGCAGACTTCTGACAACTGTATCTTCATATGTGGGTAGTTTACTTGGAGAAGGTACCACAGTTACAAACGAGGGTACAACATTGGACAACGAAGATACTGTCATTGGTGCAACTGAAAGATTTACTGCCGATAATACACAGAATGTTGGTACGTATTGGTTAGCACAGTGCAACAGCTATTGCTGTTTTGCACATGTATACATTCTGGTGGGTGCATTCACGTTACGAAGAAAGGTTATTAATAAGCTTTCTTACATAATTTATATGGGATGTATGTGAGGGCAACTAAGATTGCATGTGGGGGACTGTCCCTTCTGCTTTCATGGAAGTGGACACAAGATTTAAAAAGTACAAATCATATGCACTCAGGTGACACTTTTAATGATCAAATCAGGATGAACATCAGTAACTAAGGCTACGTGGTACTTTATTCGTTTGTCTGTTTTCATAGTTACACAGTGGAAAGCCCCGATATTTACGAGAAATTTGTATTGTTGC
The DNA here is from genome assembly GCA_038406195.1 of Haplosyllis anthogorgicola. Taxonomy (NCBI): domain Eukaryota; kingdom Metazoa; phylum Annelida; class Polychaeta; order Phyllodocida; family Syllidae; genus Haplosyllis; species Haplosyllis anthogorgicola. The sequence goes on from JBCAUI010135538.1 coordinate 2,748, forward strand.
TTTCAATTGGAATAATTTCTGCCAAATTTACTTTCCAAAGTTAATAACCATAGAGTAAAACAAACGATACTAACGTTTCAAATTAAAAGTTAAGCTGAGTGCAGCTGTATTGTAACTTGACCAGTCCTACTTGATTTCAACCAATCTAATTTTCAAATATTCACACCTGACGGCACATTTGTGGTGAATTTGTCGAGTGATCTTCTCGCAAGGTTACATTGTATTATTTGTACTCGAAACAGAGATATTCTTTGCAAAGTCAATATTTTTTTAAGCCATAGCACATCTGTTTTAGGTGCCATGACGCCAGAAGTCACAACGCCACAACAGACAAAACAAGGTAAACGAAATTATTATTTACACTGACAGTTTGTTATTGCGTCTTATGTTTTGAGAAGATCAGGCGTTATAAACTCTAGATCTACAGAGAACACGTTGGTCCCCCGTTATCCTTTGAAGAATACAGCACTTAGCCCAAGCTTGTTGTAAGCCAACCGAACTACGTACAGTAGAACCTGCTTTAACAAGCCACTGCTTTGTGCAGCCACCTGGTTTTTACGGCCAATATGTAGGTTTTCTCATATTTTCTTGTAGATATTTCATTAACATCATCACTGCTTTGTGAGACCACCTGTCATTTACAGCCAATTGACATTATTTGTAAAAGTGGCTTCTCAAAGCAGGTTCTAAGAGTGCGTTAATCTCCAGACACCAAACAATGTTATACCAACTGGAGCTTTACCAAAGACCAAAAAGCACACGGCAGACTGTACCTTGGTGTTACAGAATATGACCTTTGCGTCCATACATCTGAACTCAGTATCTCTAATTGAACAAATATCCAGCGAATGCTATGCGTTTCTTTCCGTGTAACTTTCCTATTGCGTTTATTGAGTCTGTTTGCAATTATGTTTGCATCTGGAAATTTTAGTGACGGTAGTCTTCAAGCTGTTCATGGACTGGGACCAAGATTATTCGGACAAAACTTCCGACAAGTACAAAATTCTAAAAACCGATGTTGAAAACAACATTGTAAGTAACTTCTTTCAATTCACTTCAGTAAATAGCTATTTTACCATATCGAAATGAAAAGGCAAGAGTGATGTCCTACTTGGTTTAAAGTTAAAAAAGACGTTTATCCTTCTCCTGTCAATTCTGCTTCACGAAATATCCTTATTGGTCCGTGTATGAAGTGGCCAAAACGTTTTTAAGTTTATTTTCTTAACTGAAAATGGAAAAACGGGGATTCAATCATCCGTTTCATCGTTTTCTCATTTTTTACATAACTTTTAAATTATACAAAATAGAAAATGGAGATTGCATACCCCGTTTTATTTTTTTTTTCTGTTTACATCTATTCCATGGAACTAAAAATGATGAATGAAGTCTTCATTTTTTCATTTTGTATTAGTTTTTATTCATTTAAAGACATGAAATGTATCTGTAAAACTTGAAAACATAAAAGTGAAAAATTATGAAATTGGTGATCAAATCTCTGATTTACGTTTTGTGTCTTTTCAAAGTTAGAAAAACAGAAAAACAATGAAACGGGTGATCGAATCTCCATTTTTTAGTTTAAAAATTAAATCTTGAAACAATTTAGCCACTTCATACACTGACTCTTATTGTCCCTATCTAATCCAGAAACCGTTTTATTTGTTTCTTTTGTTTATCCATCAAACAATATCTACCCAATTTGATACAATTTGATAAATGTTTAATCCCTTTTACACATGTATTATTAACTGGATCGCTGTATTCATATTTTGAAATCAGCAGAATGCTAAATAGTTATTTAGTTTTTCTTACAAAGCAGTTCCTATGGAAATAGAATTCAGTTTTGTCATGTAAGAGTTTTACAGAATGGGATTATGAACACACATAAAAGAAATGTGTTGCTTTATTAGAAGTCAGATGGTATTCTTAACAGTTAACCATTGCTATGCACTGGAACACGTGTACGTCAAACGTGTCAGAATATACATGGGACCAACCAAATCATCTAGGAAATGCACTTTTGTCCACTACTTCTACTTTTGCAAATTCATACTAAATATTTATTCTTTTCATGGCACCTCATTCATTGTATGCTTCAATTGTCTGTCTGGCTTTAAAGTGACATTACACTCATTTCATATCTAAATTGATACTTCACTAATTTTGTATCTGAACTGGTTCAGAACCAATTTTTGTTCCTATTCAAATAATGTCTCACTAACCTAACATGGACCTATAGATATGTGTTGTACTTTGCAGATTGGTCCGTCTATGACAAACACACATGGCAGACTGTACCTTGGTGTTAGAGATATGACATTTACGTGAGTAACTTTGCGTTTTCAGTCCGAACAATTTTCCATAAAAAACAATACTCGCAGGAAATGACTGTGACTCAAAACAGGGCATGAAAATTAAAATACTTTTAAGATAATAAATTGTAAACCAGTGTAAAAGTATTATCCTGGATCCGCATCCAGATGTCCCTATGAATTCAAGCGCTTGGCGACAGGCATACGTACAGGACCATGCCGACACAATTGAAATTCAATCTTATCTTGCGCGATATGATTTGTGGATTTTCCTCTGCTTGGTCACGCATGATATATTTTGGACGCATGCAATCAGTTTGTTCTTGAAACAATATAGGTCAAAGAGCGAGTTGGCCTGTGAATGCATTAAACTGGGTCAGGTCCTGCAAAATCAAAAAAATATAATGACTAAATTCGTTATTGGATTCTGGCGGCAAATGAAACATATTTTGGAAAATCACTATTGACTAACGGCGATGTGTTTAAACTGCGCATTTATGAGTCTTAGATGCTGTTATTTCTCCAGAAAAAAGTACAATAAATTAAAATGTTCACTTGATATACCTCTTTGATGTTTTTCATCCAGTCAGGGGAGTGTAGTGGTGAATGCCGATCTGAACTTCGATTCAAGTGTACAAGTCGATGAGGTAGAGAGCACCGTTCAGAACAGCGTTACCAGTTCTGATTGCAACACTAAGCCCATCACAAACCCTGCTTGTTGTAAGTGTAATACTCTTTTTAAAAGATGTATTCCAAGCAATTAATTTTTCTTGTTCTTTTTGGTGTCTACCTAACCTTCCCTGGGTTCAATTCGAAATCTGACCCCAGGGGTAAATATTCGTTTTACACTTTTTTTATTATTGAATCTTTTAGCTAAGATTGTGTGGGATTGCCTTCGCACAGTTTTTAATCACGGGTTTAATTGATTTGTGTTCGCTAAAAGTTACTGATTCAACATATTCTTTGTAGTCTAAAAAAGTTAATTTTCGAAAAACACCATCAACCGAGAAGTGCCTGTGTAAACATTTTAGTTGTCGTTTGCGATAGACTATGTTGTTTTCAATTACTCAAGGTGGCTACTTGAAACTACTTTGCACTATTGATCTGTTTACAGCATTATCCACTTTTATTGCAGATCAAGCGTCCACAGAAGCGACCACAGATGCATCGACTATGGAAGCAACCGAAGGTACGTGTGCATCAACTTAAATTGAACATAATAAATCTGTGTGTTACAGTACATGTGTGCGTTTGAACGACAAATTTAACCCCTTTTTTATTTTTCTTTACAAATGCCCTTATTTCCTTAATTGCAAACAAGGGAAAACTCCAGAAAGATTTTTGTTGACTAAATATAAGTAATGATATTATGTATATTGTTGAATATTGTTCGCAATATAGAGAAACTTAACCACCCGGTTGAATTATTTTTCTCGATTGTGTGTTTATCTAATGTTTTTATTGTCTTTACTGGTGTGGTTTATTTGATATAACTTGACGTTTGTCCATGAATATGGAAATTTTCATCTTGCTATCTGGGGAAAGGTTACTTCAGATTGGAATGTTATAATCCATGATGCAGCGTTGCACGTTGGATTGAGTGTCCTGCCACTTCCTGGCCAGTTTTTTTCTAGTACTGATTTTCCATGTCCATCTTGGTGTTTTACAATGATATGGAACTCATTTTTTTAGCTTCCCGAGTGGAACTTCTTTTAAATTGAAAATTTTTGAAATTTTCGACGACATGTAAAGCTGACCAAACTTGTACCACGATTGCCTTTTGCTGTACTTTTGACACGGCAGAGAGCTACTTTGACTTTTGTGATTACTTGCTAATTAAAACTAAGGTAAAAACAGACTGGTATTATGCTCATACACAAAAGTTTCCATGTGGACATAGCATTGTGGATGGGTGTCACATCAAGGGTTTCTTTTTATGGAGTGAGACATAATTGTCCAAGTGTCTATACCTGCAAGGAATGACTCTCAACTGAATAACAAAAACCACACACAGTTAAATCAACAACAAGACCTTTATTTATGTTTAATTTATGTTCAGTTTAACTTATATATTTGGTTTATATATTTGATTGTAAATATGCATGTCCTAATTTTCTTAGCAGTTTCTTCGGTCAAAACATCTTCACATGCATCTACTGCTTCTTCTGAATTATCCTCGCCTGGTGTAACTTCACAATCATCAGAAACTTCATCTACTGCAAACGCAAATCGTCCTGCGGATGTGGAAATGACGTCACAACCATCGACACAGTTTACGTCAGAAGCCATGGTCGATGCACCAAACAGAAGAACAACTGAAGAGGCACCGGCCGGTACCTCACAACCAACACCCAATGTTCCAGAATTTATAGCTGAGATGACAACGAGGAAGCTTGATGCTACTTCAGTACCGACGACTGAACGTGTAGAGTATAGTGTTCCAGAACTGCAAAAAGAGTTGACTTCACAGAACCCAGATGGCACTTCCAAACCAACAACTGAAGGGGTAGAACGTAGAGACATGCCAACATCTGATAAGACTTCACACTATTCTACTCAATCATTGGATAACGTTGAGTACAAAGGAACATCACCAGCTGTCAACGTTGAGACTACACAAGCTACAACAGAAAAATCTGTTATGCGGGAACTTCATACATCGGAAGCAGGTAAACAGGTTTTTAACGGGTGGTCACGGAAAAATTATGAATTCATATGCGAACTATTTGCACAATTTTCTTCAAGCATTATAATTTGGTTTAATTGCTCCTGTTTAGGTCAATTGAACCTGAAAAATAGTTGAGTGATTCGACAGAAATATTTATTATTTTCGTTGTAATGGCTCAATCACCACCAAGGGCGATTATCAAGGCACAGTACGACCTCTTTTGAGCGACGCCCAACGTCTGCTGCTCAAAAGTGTTGTACAAAAAAGAGTGTCGCTCAAAGAAGATGAAATTACAGGCATTTTGTATCAGTACATTTCACCTAAAAAGTGTTGTACAAGACAGAGTGTTGCTGAAAAGAGTTGTAAACGGGAAGTCCGACTGTAACATAACATATGGTTATCTGCATACAATTGTGCAAATGCCAACATTGGTTAGTAGACAACTTAACGACATCTACAAACAAAGTTTCCAAAGTGGTCTTTCATGACCTGGAGTATTCATTACAACATCAATTATCATTTTTGTTGTGTCTTTTTTCAGCAATGACCACTGAAGAAACTACCATCGGTAACTATATTTTCATTTTACAAAAACTAAATATTTGGTAAAGAGCTTTAAATCCAGGTTAGAAAGTGTGCTAGCCATTTCCCTCAATCCTACAGAGAGTAGAAAGTAACATTATTGTGTAACTTTAAGGATTGTACAGCACGCAGTACACCATGAAAATAACCAACCATGACTTCATCAACGCTTACAACAATCCAAACTCTGTAGAGTACAGAACCTTCTGTGATGACCTCAAGTCTGTGGTATGTTAATGCTTATTTATGCAAAATTATCATATGTTTGTCTCAGAAAGAATTTCATTCGATAAAGCATGTATTTAAAGTTTGGCCTTGACTTCATCTTGATAATATTCATAAGAGGAAATAATAAATTCAAGTGGAGAATAGTCAGTGAGAATGAATTTTTCTCTCACATTTAAAATTACAATATATTGTTTAGCTGGATCCTATGTTTAAGCGAGTCATCACAGGATACAAGCGGATGGAAATCACAAAGCTCAGGTACATTGAAATGCATTATTGTTTTAAAACTACTTCAATAAATACACTAAGCGTTTAATTACCGTAAAAGACATGTATACGCAGTTCCAAATTGAAATTGAAAATGCTAACATTTATTATGTATTCGTGAACATTATAGTCCTGGGAGTGTAGATGTGATGATGGTGATTTACAGCAATGTACAGGTGGCTTTGTCTGAAATAGAAAGCTCCATTCAGAGTAGTTTTGAAGGCGGATGTCAGACAACAAGCGAATCTGGAAAAACTTATCAGATTACGAAGAATTGTGCTGGTAAGTGGCAACTAGTTTTATAATCTCCTCTTCTGTGTACGAATTTCACAATGGGTAAAAGGTCTGTATTTAATTTTTGAACAAATAGTAACTTTTCTAAATCTGGACTTTTGTTTTACTTTGCAGTGACAACTGATGCTACAACAATGGGTAAGTCATCTTTCCGAAAATTCTAAGTCAAATTAAGCCTAGTGTATCTCAATTCGTAATGTATAATAGACTATATGGAATCAAAATTGGGAACAGAGTGAATTCTAATTCTTTTCGCAATCAGTTTTACTTTTGCATACTTACACTTTAACATGACTAACTTGAAATTTTTTAAAATGGAAACCAAAAATTTTAATTTTCCACAAAATAAAATCCGCTAGGACCACCAGGATTAAATGATAATACTTGTTTTCCTTGTTTGAATATTTCAAGATCATGTTTTTGTACCAGGTAAATGATTATAGGTTGATGGTTAAATGTAGTCTATCCTAAAACTTTTGCATGAGAAAAAAATTCCTGAGCAGTGAAGAGTTTTTAATTTATGCCAGTGCATGCACATGTCTGGAACTTTTCCAATTTGGAATTGTATTCACATCTCAAATACATCATAAAGAAATATTTATCACATGCAAAAGTTTTAGGGTGATGCTTGGTAATCGTTGGTGTTTCAGAGCTTAAATGGGTATTTAAACACAAAACAGGGTACGATGTTTTAGTGGGCCTGTGATGTTTTCACCTGTTGACATAAATGTATATATCGATTTTGCATGAACTGATTATTTATTTTGCCAGTTTCTTCGGTTAAAACATCTTTACCATCTGCAATTCCTACTTCTTCTCAACCACATTTGTCTGCTGCTGAAATGACTTCCCAATCTCCTGAAATTTCGTCTACCGTCAACGTGAAACGTCCAGAGGAGCCGGAAATGACGTCACAATCTTCAACGGAATTTACGTCCGAAGATGGCAAAATCCTACAAACAACAGAGATGATACCAGAAGGCACTTCGCGACAAACCGGCAGTGTTTCAGAACTGAGGGCTGAGATGACATCGAAGAAACTGGATGCCACATCATTGCCGACAACTAAACACATGGAACACAAGGACTTAGTGACATCACATTTGTCTACTAGATCAATGGATGAAGCTGAGTACAAAGTAACATCACAACCTACCAGCGTTGAGACAACGCAAGTTTCAACTGAAAGTCCAGATGTGAGGGAACTTCATACATCAGAAGCAGGTAAACAAACGGACCTTCGACGCTGATCAATCCAAATGCTGTGGGTGTTTTTATGTACTTTTTCAAGATGCAAATTATTGCTCTGCTTGGTCTTACCATCGACACATAAAGTTATCGTAACTTTGTTTGCTCCTGGTTTTAATCATTTCTCGGAATTGTAAACAGATTAAAATGTGTCTGATTTCTTATTTCTTTAGCGTAATAATTTGAGTTTTATGTAAACAGATGAGGATTTTCCTCTATTTTTATTCTATTTGTTTATTTACTGGTCAGTCTTTATTTCAGTCCTTATTTCAAGAAACCCTTAAATTTGGACAGATATCCTCACGAAACTAAAAGCATATAAAAGAACAAACCAAAGCATTTGTATATTGCACCCACACCTATATTTATGCCTTAATATTTTATACGTCGGTGTCAATAACTTTCAGCGAATGTAAACAATTAGATTTTCTAAAATTTATTTTATTTCTTGCAGCCATGACAACTGAAGCAACAACAGAGGGTAACTATTATCTCTCTTACCTTCCTAGACTTCTATCTAGTTTGTAAATAAGATGAACAAAGCATTAAGTCTAGATTTCAAAGATTGGCCTAGAAAGTTTTATACACATAAAACGTCTACATATGTTACAGGATTATATGAGACCCAATATACCATGAAAATAACCAACCATGATTTCATTGACGCTTACAACGATTCGAACTCTGTGGAGTACAGGACCTTCTGTGATGACCTCAAGTCTGTGGTATGTGCCATTGTAGATGCTCTTTCTTTTTGTACAGAACATCGCAATGCTAGCGGAGACAGTTCGCGATCATTTTCCTGGTGCCACTGGTACTCTTGTTTTGGACTTTGGATGCTTCCTTGCTGGGTTTTGAAGCCAAAGATGTGTTCATTGCTTTCACATTCATTACCTGCTTTTAAAACCGAAATGTGTGCTCAGGAATTAGCCAAATAGAGGTCAATAGAAGCCAGTTAGAAAAACTACAAATCTGAAAGAACCAAAGAGACGCAACAGTGTATAAAAACAAAATTGTAAATAGACATTTTTCCATACGGCAAAATTAAAAAGTGTTTTTTATCATTCCAGCTTGATCCGATGTTCAAGAGAACTATTGTGGGGTACAAATGGATGAAAATTTTAAAACTGAGGTATGTTTTAATGGATGACAATTAAGTTTTAATGCAACTTACTTCAAGCTAATATTGCCTTCAAACGAACTTCTAGATTCAGAAAAAAACATTGCCTGTTACATATTTTCACTGCCGTATTCTTAACTGTTTTGTGATATTACCTTTTTTGTATTGTAGTCCTGGAAGTGTAGATGTGGCAATGGTGATTTACAGCAATGTGCAGGTGGCTCCATCTGAAATAGAGAGCTCCATTCAGAGTAGTTTTGAGAGCGGATGCCAGACAACAAGCGAGTCTGGAAAAACCTACCAGATTACGCAGAACTGTGCTGGTAAGTACAGACTGAAAGTACAGAACAAGAAAGATAATGCATAACCCTTTAAAAGAGACCTGCATTACAGTTCATAACGATAATAATTACTATTTTCCTCCTAAATGATATTGAATTGGCATAACTGAGCTGCTTCTTTCATAAATCACACTTTATTTTTTTCAGTGACCACTGATGCAACAACAATGGGTAATTATCTTTCCTTGGTACACTTTGAAGTATTGGTACTAAATATTAGTTTAGTTATGTTTAATCATTAATTATATCTCGGCAGATATAAAAATCAATTTAATCGACTATCTTTTAGGGAGATTTTGTCTTTCTTAATTTGAAAGAATAGGAAATACAGTAGATCTATCCTTTCTTCTTCTTAACTTTCTGACCAGGTGTTGTTGGGTTTTGTTTTGATGTTCTAAATGGAACTTTCGTACGCACAAAGTAACCAAATTCAAAGGATTGACAATGTTTTGTGTCATCTCAGAGAATGTTTATCATTACATGTGTCACTTTTATTGGATGTTTTAGGGGGAAACCTTGTACACTGTTACACATACTGCTTGCCAATGTTTTTATTTGAATGTCTTGAGCCAACGGTTTATATTTGTGGTTGCTTTTAATAATTGGTGTCATGGTTTCAAGAAAAAATTTAGACAAAAATTACAAGCTTGACTTTTGACGTTAGACTAACCTCACACTTTTTGATGGATGATGAATAAATTTAATAAACTTCGAGAGTAGGTATTATTTAACTCTGAATTGGATTATGTTTGATCTTAGATCGAAGGGCAGGTTAAATAATAACATCTGACAATAGCTAAAACTGAATGGTCTTTAGCAAGACCGAAAGTTCATAAAAACTGAAAGGAAATTTTGTCACCTCAACTCTATGCATGGCAAATTCCTTCATCTTGGTCGTTATTATTTTCATGTTCCAGGTGTTTTACATTGGTTTAATATGTGTATATATACATGCATGTTTTGATTCTATATTTACCAGTTTCTTCGGTTAAAACATCTGTACAACCCACAACTTCTGTTTCTTCTGAGTCACCTTTATCTACTGCTGAAATGACTTCAAAATCTGTAGAAATATCATCGACTGCAAATGCGGAACGTCCTATAGATGCTGTAATGACGTCACAACCGTCAACGCAATTTACGTCTGAATCTATGAAAGATGCCACAAGTAAGCGAACAACAGAAACGATACCAGAAGGAACTTCACACCCGACAACCAGTGTTCCAGAATTCAAAGCAGAGATAACCTCGCAGAAGCTTGATGGTACAACCCTGCCGAGGACCGAAGGAATGGAGCACAGAGACATCGCAACATCTGATATGACGTCACATCCTTCAACTCAGTCTGCAGAAAAAGCAATACATGAGGCAACATCACAAGCCGCTGACGTAACAACATCGCAACAACAATCTACTGTTGGTCCTGATGTAATGGCTTCAACTGAACATTATGTGTTCAAAGCAGGTAAAATCCTCTTTTCCGCAATCGGAGAAAGCACTGTGGATGACAATTTTATCCTTTTACAAATCCAAAGGATCGTAATTTTTCGACAAACTATAAAAATGTGGTTTGCTTGGTTATGCTTAATTTTTTTCTTGGGGGTTTGTTTTGTCAATTGCCTACTTTTTTCTGAAAATAATAATGTTTTGTTTCAGAAATTGGCTTCAGTTTTTGTACATGTACAAGTTATTCCCGATTGTTTTAATTCGTCTACTTTACCATTACGTGATCCATCACATGAGTTATTCTGGTAGTAACAATTATAATGCCACGGTAGATTCGAAATAACACTATGTTTATGTTCTATCTTTCAGCAACATCCGAAGCCACTTCAATTGCAACAACCGAAGGTAAATATGGGCGTCATTTTGTTTGATATTTTCTCACGTGTACGTTTATTAAGACTGCACGTATTGGATCTTTTCAGTAACTAATACATATAAATTTCATATGACAAATAGTTTCACCCTGTGCTATTGACCAGAATAAACAAATGCGTGAAATTTTATAACTAGGAAAGTTCACAAAATTTTGCACCCTGATCTTGTCTTATTCTGTTAAATTGTAAAGCAATATATGCTTTTTTAACCCTTCAATGACCACACAATCTGTCGCAACAGACGAAGGTAAGTAATGAACAGCAGCACTTGTAACAGAGCTGGTAGCAATTACAAGAGATACCTCAAAAATATGTACTCAACGTTTAATGGTCGAATGTCATATGCGAGAACACTTTCAATAGAATTCTCGCATTGCCCAATGTTCACATCTCGGGCAACTGAAAAGACATCAGCATCAGGCCACACCAGTATGAGCTAAATACAAAGACCAAACTGGGGCCAAATAGTAGCACCAGGTCTTATGCTAGTAATAATCTTTTCGACTAAAAATCTCTACATTTTAAACCTGTCATTATTGTAGGGTTGGTGTATACCTCGCATAGTGTAAGAATTATCAACTTGGACTATACCAGTGACCTTGAGAATAAGAACTCGAAAACCTACATAAAGTACGCAACAGACTTCGTCAATGCGGTATGTAGCTTTGATATTTCTAATGCTTAAAATAGTAAAGCATGCGTCACGAGAATGTACTGAAGACCTGAAATTTAAACACATGGAATAGAAAATAGACGACACCTGTCTTTGTGTAGTTTTTACCTGGTTTTCCTGCAGCACTTTTGACCTAGTTTGGTTGCCATAAAATTTTTAAGCAGGGACACACTCTGATACTGAGTGCCTTCATAAAAAAGACACTTTTCGACAAAATGGAAGTTCACTGTTAATTCTGACAGTGTTGGATAGAGAGGCTGGGGGCATTAGTAAACGAAATGATTTTATCGAATGGAGAAATTAGGATTTGAATTCGTGTTTGCGCGACAGGTCATTTTGTCTAATTATTAACTACTATTTTTTTCCTTCAGATGGATCCCATTTTCAGAAGAGATTTTCCAAACACATACAAATGGATGAGAGTTCATGGTTTCAGGTAAAGTAATATTTTCTTTCTATGTAAGAGGACAACTTACAGCAGATGTAAATACAGTCACAAATCCCGTACGCAGCAGCATTAGGACAGCATTTTAAACACTCAGAACCAACCAGTTTAAACGCGTTCCTTTTATCATTCATGTGGCTGTGGACTCTTTGAAACAGTTTCGTCGTCTTATTAAAAAGTAGAAAACAACTTTACCTGTTTATGATGTACCCTTTATTCGTTATTTAAAATGCATGTTTTAGGAGTGGAAGCGTGATTGTGGATTTTCAAGTCGCCGGGAACACCGAGATCTCAGCGTCGCAACTGGAGGGGTCGATACAGAGCAACCTGGCGAACAGCTGTCATGTGAGCGGCGACAGCTCCAGCACAACTTTCCAGCTCAATGAAAACTGCGGTAAGTTAACCCTTTCAATTACGTTTTCTTTAGATGTTTAATAACGTTAGCAAGCAGTGACAATCTTTTTTAATCCCACGAACAGTAATTCACACTGACACATTAATTTTGATTTTACAGCAACTACAGAAGCAACTTCAGAAGGTAAGATATATAAAATTTAAATAAACTATAAAATTGCTTTTTCCTACTTGCACTAAGCTATTTATAACTTCGCATTTCTGTTGGTAACACCATTTGAATCGGGTGTAAAATTGATACCGGCCCTACTAGGGAAGGCAGAATTGTGTGTGGCCCTACGAGGGATGTTTAGCTGCCACTTTCCAGAAAAAAAACTTCTACATAATTGTCTAGTTTACTTTACACATAGACTAATTGACATTTCTTTACCTATTTCAGCGACCACAGACCTGACAACAGCAGGTGAGGCATTCTGATCTCTGGTTTATGGGGGAAATGGTAGCTACTATCAAGATTGCTTTTGGTTAATACATGGAAATGAAATGAATAACGGTTTAAACATTTGGTGCATGTTATTTTAATGTGGGTTAAAAGGTTTATAAAATGTGTACACATGTAAGAAAATAGTCTTTTTCAAAGCTCCAGCATTTGCTACATCATCTGCTACTTCTGCATCTTCTACACAATTAACTTCTGAAATCACGACAAAAGCTACACCAGAGGGCCCTACGAAAGAAATTGAAACCCCGGACGTACAAGGAACTTCAGAGGCAACATCAGATGCAACAACAGAAGTGACGACATTAGCTACTACAGAGAAAATTGCCAAAGCTGATTTAGAAATCACTTCAGCACCACCTTCATCAGAAGCAACATCTCGTCAAACAACCCAGACCACTACAGCTGCAATGGCCTACACAACAACGGCAGAACCAACCACACAAAAAGCTGCGGGTGCTGAATTAAGGGCAACCACTGAACTCACATCAGACGTTTCTGCTAGAGCAACACCACAAGCCACAACTGAAGCAACGTCAGAGCCTTCAACTCCAGAAATTGAAAAGGCCAAAATACAGACAACGTCACAACATACTTCAGAAGTGACTTCAGCTGCAATGTTACAAGTAACTTCGGAAGGCACAACGCTTAAAATTGCAAAGTCTGAAGGTACCTCTCATTAAGGATGTAGCCCTTGGTTTTGCTGGTCTTGTAATGTTCTTGTACGCCGAGGAAAATCTGTTTTAACATAACACATTTTCACAACGTGTAAGTGAAGGCAATCTCATGTATTTTTTTTTATTTGCAAGTTATTTTGTATGTAGCTTGTAAAGATATGATTCTAAAGTAAGACCACAGTACTCAAAAACAGTTTTTTCTGCCCAGATCAGTCAGGCTTTTTTCGAGGCGTACAAGAACGCACATGAGAAGATATTGTGCAGTATTTAACAAAGGCTACACCCGTATAAAATACAAGGTTTCTATCGGAATAATTTCCGAACGCAGAACAAACACTTGGTGCTCTTATCGTTGAAATATTTTGGTATCATGCATGGGAAAATGGTAATTTAAGGATAAAATCTGGGAATCATTCTTTAACTCATTTCCGTAAGTGGAAAAGTAATGTGACCGAAGTACCTTTCAAAGTTCACTTAAAATAAATAATTGACTCGGACAGCAATGATGCCAAGATTTTTGAAAACTTTGGCTTTCCTTTGTGAAGCTTAAAAAATGTAGGTTAGAAGATCAAGAACGTGTCTGAGGCGGTTGGCGTCTGATATCTGTTTCTTCTCTGTAATGCAAGTTTTTACTTTTAGGTGGAGATCAAATTAAATATTCATCATATAAAACTGGAAAACAAACGAATGTAACATACACAGTCTTAAAAATTATTCACTTTTGTGTTTTGATCAGATGCATGCGCGACACAAAGATGTACAGAATGCATGTCTATCACATAACTGTATTAAAGAGTATCAATGTTGCGTCATATTCAGTAATACAACAGAAATGTAACAGAATGAATCGAATAACCCGATGGTTTACTTTTGACATTCTTTTCAGAAACAACCACGTTGACATCACTCGCCACAACAGAAGGTACTTTTCATTTTACTTTTATCACATATTCTGAAATTGTCAACTGTTCCTCATTGTTGCAATTAAAACTTAAATACGGCAAGCTATGTTACAACTTGGGTCTTCTATTTCAGGAACAACAGAAATGACGACAGATGGTAAGATAGAACTAACTTTACCGTAACACACAAAGATAAATTGTTGTGTTAGATGTACTGTAACATGTGAAAAGGCTTTCAAATAAAACACGAAGCTCTAATAACAGAAAATCATAACAAGAAGAATAAACCTTTTACACTTTTGTGATAACAATGATAAAGCATCACTGTCAAATAGGCTGGGACTTTTTTGTCCGTTTTTAGGTCTGTATTACACCAAGTACAGTGTACGGGTTGTTAATCTGGTGTACACCCCGGACCTTGCGGATCAATCCTCAAGTAAATACATCACCTACTCCAGGGACTTCGAAAACTCGGTATGTTTACGTTTAAGTTCAAAAAGTGTTCATTATTTTTTCACCCAATCATGTATGTCTGCAAGTTAACGTTTGACCATAAAATAAATAATCGTAATAAAGTGCCTATTACAGTGTCGCAAAGTGGCTTTTTATTTCAAATAGATAGTAACGGATCATCTTCACAATTTGTATTGGAATAACACTAGGTTATTGAAATGGTCCCGGATTATTCTATTTCAGTTTAAAAACCCTTAATTTGACATAAGTAGCTTGAATCCTTGCCAGGGTGGTTCCGGTTGATTTATTTCAGTCACAAGCAGCTGCACACAAGGTACCTGGATGATCTAGAACTGCCCATATATGGTTAGATTTGACCTGGGTCATGTCCTGGTTGACCATATATGGATACACATGTCCCAGATACAGCAAATATGCATAGAAACCGTGTTTCTAGGCAGAATGCTACTGTAGGGTTCCTACATGATCATTGGTCATGTGTGACTCTTTTACAGCTCATTGGACAAAA
>JBCAUI010135649.1:0-18216 GCA_038406195.1 Haplosyllis anthogorgicola
TTCCTCAGGTGTTCTCTAACCTCTTCCACCATATCAGGTGGTATCCTCCTGAATCTTTCCTTAAAGGGTGCCTCATCAGTGATCACAATTTCGTGCTCTACCCTGCTGGTACACCCCAGCTCCTGTGGATCCAGGGAGAAGACATCATGAAATGACTTCTGCAGTGCCCTGGCCTTCTCAGCCAAAGCTGAGGGCCAAGACTCTAGGCCACAGAGGTCCAGTTGTTGCATCAGAGCCTCCTGCCACTCCACTGTCAATGGAGCTGGAGCATCTGCCACTGGCTCTCCGAGCTCAGCATCTAGCTCTTGAAGCAAGCCTGGCTGCACAGTGGGCCGCTGCATGAGGTTTGTGGCTTCCACTCAGGCCACAGGGCTGCCCACTCTCAGGGTAATGGGGACAGCAGTTGTGTTCTCCAGTAGGACTGTGACCTTCTTGGAACCCACCTTCATGTTGGAATAGGTGGACTGCAGCTGCACACCCACAGGTAGCTTCCCTTTGTTCTCCCTCAGCTCAGAGGTCATGACATGTAATCACCCCTTCAGGAACATCGTGGTAGTTCTAGCTTTCACCATGGTGGCCACAAAAGGGGGTAACATCATGTCTCGGGCTGCGGTCACTACCTCCTCATAGCTCAGCGGGTTGACTCGCTTATTGGCAATGCCATCTTCTGCATACTCCTCATCAGTGGCCTCGGCCAGCTGGGTACAGCAAATGTGCATCAATGACATCACACTTGCCTGGGCCCATGGTATGGCTAGCTTGTCGATTTCATCCTCTCACATCACCTGGATCACTCAGTCAATGGTGGGCATCCCCAACAAAATGGGAACACGCTTCTCAAAGGGTGGTTGGTGACCAAATACCAGGGCTACTTGGTCTTCATTATAGCCAGCCATGCCTTCAACCTGGATTTGGATTATCACATACCCCCTAGCACAGGTACAGAGTCCTGCAATCCCATCAAACATGGGCCCACAGTCGGGACATTCTCCAATCACATCAGACATCGGGTAGACATCCAACTTGTGCTTAAGAATGTAATCAGGTAAGACTGAATTGATGGTGGTGCCAGTGTCCAGCATCACCAGGCACAGGCAGCTGTTGACCTCGACTTGGCCAATGGTGTCTTGCCCCAACCACCGGCTGTACATGTCTTCATTGATGTAGGAAGTCTTTGGGTGGCTGGGCTTCAGTGAGAACTGTTGCCCTTCCCTGCTTCATGGGTTGCCTGGGGGTTCCATGCTCACTGAGTATTTGGAGCCCCCTTCCCATTTGAATATTG
This sequence comes from Haplosyllis anthogorgicola, assembly GCA_038406195.1. Lineage (NCBI taxonomy): Eukaryota > Metazoa > Annelida > Polychaeta > Phyllodocida > Syllidae > Haplosyllis > Haplosyllis anthogorgicola. The sequence continues at coordinate 1,283 of JBCAUI010135649.1, forward strand.
CTTGGCAAAGCCAGTCTGCTTGGGACAATCCTGGATGAGGTGTTCCTCAGAGCCGCACTGGAAGCATTTGCACTTGGACTTCTCATAGCTGTCCACCATCTGAGCCACCCAGACCCATAGCCCTGGAGGAATGTCACCCTCTCCTGGGTCAGACCCAGACTCATCAGTGCCGCTCCACAGCGACTCCTGGTCTAAAGCCACTGGGGTTTCCAGGGCTGCAGCGTGGATTCTGGGGGTGAACCGGCAGTCAGACCTTCCAGGTCTGTCCCTCTGGTCAGCTTCATAGTGGGGGACATCTGTCCCTCACTTCATCCTCCTCTCTGCAGCCTTCACAAGGCCCAGGAGGTCATTGAAGTGGTACTGAACCATGTGCAGTTGCACATAGGCCATGGCCTGTCTAAGTGATGGCAACAGGCCACCAAAAAGCCTGTTCTTCTGGATCTCCACCACAGGCTCAGGCATCTGGTCCAGGAAGAAGCTGTGTACCAGCCTCATCTGCTCATTAACACGAGCAGCATACTTGGCAACTTTCTTTCCAGTGCCTTATTTGAGCGAGTATACATCTTGGAGGCTTTCATCATAATTGCTGGTGATACCATAGTATTCACTCAAGCACTGGATGGACTCCATCGTGGTGGGTTGTGAAGCGACAGTGGCAGTACTGGGCAAATTCATTAGAGAGGACATCACTGCCCTCTTGATGATGTGCTCTGGAGAGGTGGCCAGATGAGCTTCAACCATCATCTTCCAGAGCAGGAAGGAGCCAGCATGTTCCTCTCCCAGCTCCTTAAGGGCTGGGAGTTGTAGTCTGTCTCCCACATTGACTTGGACATTGGGTCTATGGTGCACACGGGGTCTCCCAGATGCTTGGGAGACCCTAGAGGCATCAGACTCATACCCCCCTTTTTGCTAGGTGGGGGGGTGTAAGGTGCCACCAGGACCCTGGCAGGGCCTTCTGATAATGCCGTGTGGCACAGATTTCTGCACCTTCGGGGGGCCCAAGCAACACGCACCTCCCCAGTGACTGGTAAGGCAGGACCAGCACCCACTTCACCAATAGGGCCCTGGGACCCCGTGGCAGCAGCAAGGGGTGGCTCTGCTCCCATCAAGTTGTCTTCAGAGTTGTCTGCTGGCAGGAGGCCAGGCATCACCCAGTGGCCCCTGGGGAGTCATTCCTCCTCCCGTGGCACCTTACCCAAGCCAGGGCGGCAGCCACTAACCTTCTGACAGTTGGCACTGTCACAGATTCGGTGATCATTTCCATCTGATGTCCTATCCAGTTGCATGGCTCCGCAGATAAGTTGATGGCCACATCTTCAGCATCATTGAGGGTCAAGCCCTCATTCCATTCTCATCGGCCAAAGAAGATGATGAACTGGGCAGGGATGAGCCATCACCTGCCTGAAGGTATCTGGTAGTTCAGGACGCAACATATCCCTGATGATCAAATTGCTGTACATGTGGGGGGCAGGCTCAATGACCTCCCCATTGGGGCTCCGCTCCTGTAGTATGACCGACAAGCCATAGTGCTGGCTGCCACACATGGCATGGCACACGGGAGAGGCAGTGCAGCTTGTGGGGGCACTCTCACATTCCCGAGCCCCCTGCAGCCCGCACAGAAGTGCTGGACTGCAAGGCACATTGGGCGCGGGTGCTGCTACCGAAGCAGGCTCCACGATGACTATTGGCTCCACCACCGATAGTTCTGATACACCAATTGCATGGACCGCAGTGTCCTCACCTCTGTGGTCCATCAAGTTCTCCACTACTGTGTCAGCGGGCTTCCTGTCCATAGCGTGTTGGAACTTGGCTAAACTTCAAATTGTTGAATGTTTGAGTAGGGTGGCGCTAAGGCCTGGAAACAAGAATACTAATGAGCTGGCAGTCCTATATCCGGATCCGCAGGTCTATCAAGAACCAACTCTCCACTAGCCACCTAGGAGAACTGGCCAACTCGCGGTAGGATACACTCGGTGAAACAACACACTAGCACTCCATTTGAAGGCTGAACGTTTATGGCACAGGTCACAACTGTGGCCGCCACAATGGCCGCTACCCAGATCGTGCCCTTTACCAATGAGCAGCTAATCAGCGCCCACCCAGGGATGCCAATTAATGTCATGTGCGGCACACAGGATGTGATTGTGGGCACCGATATCTTTGCTGGCACGAGCAACTCGTGCATCCGACTGGTTGAAAGGGTGATGTGATCCGGTTCAACGCGTCTACTTAGGAGCGTGGTTCTAGCAGGTCGTTCGGGACTTGTTAGCAAAACAATAAGACAAAAGAAGGTGAGGCTGTGACGGCGTGCCTCCGGCGGAAAAGAATAACAAGGATAGCATTAACAGTTGAACGTCAGTGGGCAGCTAGGACCTAAAAGGAGCGGTACGCTGGATAGCGAGGTGGTAACCTTTACTCGTCAAGAGTTGAGGGACCAATACACACCGCACAATAGTGCGGTATAGTTTTATACTATCAGGTGGGGGCGTCATCTGCATGTGCAGGTAATGTCACCGAGCGATGATGTAGATTCCAGTGTGACGTCACACTGCACACACCCCAGTGTGCATGTGCAGAATGGTTGCCAGGCTGGAATGCTAAAAATAGCACGGCTGTACCGTCAATTCGGCAGGTAGCAGCCACATGTTTGAGACCCTGGTGTTGCTCCGTGGACACTCGCAGCGCACTGCGAGCTATCCTAGCACCAGCCAGTAGTCTCGAATTTTTGAGTTTTAACGGTCCCCTCACTATTCAGTGCTGCGCGCTGCCGCGTGTCACATGTTTTACGGTCTATTAAATTTCCAGTTTGCTCCTTTGAAATAGTGGTTTTGCTTCTCGTGATATTATGTAAAATGGAGGAATTCCAATACATGTAGCTAGCTGAGGAAGTTTCATGTGTGTTTATTGCCCGTCAGGTGCTGCCACCATTGTAGTTCAGCACACCATCACACAATTTTAGTTAGAAAATCTCGCTTTACAAGTTTCACTTTGTACCCCACTGGTTTAATGGATTGTACAAGTACAGCATAGTATTACATGTTGAGAGGTCCATTAACCTGCAAGATGACTTTTCTTCATGTCAAACCTAAGATGGTCCATTAGATGATGATGTATGAAATATGGAATTTTCCCAAATATAGTAACTAGCATCATGTCTGGAATTTACGAATTCAACTTGGCGTGCAGGCTGTATTACATCTGGGCTTGCAACAGATTGAGCCCGGTACTGACCCGCTTGTTTGCTGCTTGTTTACACCTGCAATATCTTGTGTGCATGCTGGCAGTTGCAGGCAGACAGGAAGCTGTAGCCTATCAGCCAATCACACGCAAGCATTCTGCAAGCTGTTACAAACAATTTCAAATTCAAATCTTCAGTTTAGATTGAGACTTCCAACAAGCAACATGTATAATGTTTGCCAGAAATAAATTACAATCTTCTCTCGGTTTAAAGCAAACCTATTGCTTTTGTTATTACTTCTAATAATCTGGAACAAGCTTATAACAAACTAAATATACCGCAACCGCGAGTTAATACAACAACTGCAAGATAATACATTGTGCATCAGTGCACCCTCTTTATCTCCTGTAAAAATAATATTGATACCACCTATATTTGCAGTTTGGTAGCCATATTTGTGTTTTCATGGGTTACTTAGTTGGGATTTGATCTTTGTATCCATGTAATATTGTGATATGATAATGCCAAATGAGCTTAGGTCCATCTCGACCTATTTTTTAAAGATTTTATTGAAGATAACATGTGGCTAAACACATCCTTTTCACAAGATTACTTATCTGTATTTCACTATTGATAAAAAGAATGAAAAACATCTGTTACGGGTATTAGCTACGCAAGTTAGGCTTATCTGACATTTAGCTAAATAAATTTCAACATTCAAAAATATGCACATGTGACGTATTGTTAATAGTAACTTGGTATTTCACATAGAAAGCAGGATAGCTCTGTTCTCATTGTTTTGCTGGTAGGTTTAAGAACATTTGTGCGTAATATGACCACAGTTCCATGCACGTTTTTGGCCCAAGGTGCAAAATTGGTACACGCATATGTTCAAGAAGTAATGAGGGGAAGGGCGTTCCCGCGTAAGGGGTAGGTTACCCATGTTCTAATCACCTCGAGGTGATGCCTCACACCAAGGTTGGATGAGTTCTCTGCTGTTGGTTAAACTTGTAGGCCGCCTTTTACGGCTAGTACTGGCCTTTAATAAGCATCGGAAACTTTTTTATGTGCTGCAATTCACAAATATACTTGCATTATTTGCTTTGCTTGATTTTAGATTCAAGTACCTAAGCTAGCTAATTCATTTTCTTGCTTAATTTAATTTTATCCTTAGAATTTACACCAACGCTCTAAGTAAATGTTTAATTACCGCCCGCGTGTGTGGGCAGGTAATTTTTTTCAGTCATGTCTGTCTGTCTTTCTGTTTCTTTATCCGGACTACAACTTGAACCGTACTTGGTCAGATGCATATGACTTACAAAATACCCTATGATTAAACATAAGTGAAGGAAAATTGTGCTAAATTCCCATAAATTTGTGAATTACGGCAGTTGTGGCTGGCCCTAATTAGATTATTGTTCAATGCTGGCTATCCTCAACATTATTAGCAACAGAAAAATGTAGTGATTTTTGTTAAAGCAACTGTTTTATCATAGATACTTCGTTGGAAATTGATTGCATTGACCAATTTTTGCTCATTATAGGGATCCGAAGAATCAGGGAGCCGTGTGTGCATTAGGTCAGGACGATGGAGCTTCCTCAGATGTTCATCAATGAGAAGGAGCGGACGTTTCAATACGACGAGTCCCTCCCATCCGCTCCTATACCACCGCTCAACCACACACTGGCAAAATATCTCGATTCGGGTCAGTACAAAAATAAAAAAGATTTTAAAATAATTTTTATGTAGCTAAACTGGATTTATTTCGAAATCACATTGTCATTTGCAACCATTATTAAGTTGTGTGTTAGTCGTCATGACCTACCAGTCAAGGACCCAAAATGGAAGAGTTCAACATGCTGAAAAATTCTTCCAAGTCTTGGAGTCTCATTGGGCAAATTTCAGGACCCGTTATCTCCAAAATATAAATTGTTGATCACGCTTTTGATCAGTTTTTTTGGCTGAAACCGCATTAGTATACTTTTGTAGGTTTATGCATTTATGTACCGTATTTATTTGAATAGAAGCACCCGGTGCTTTCACCAAATTTTGAGGGGGTGCCTCTTTTTAAAAAATTAAAGGACCTATTCTGTGTGTAAAGAGAACTGGATTATGAGCAAGTATGAGTTCAGGATATTAGACATTCCAAAACATTTCTGGCGCCCAAAAGTTTTCATACAAGGAATTGAAAGCATGTAATAAACTTTAACTGGTATTAAATGTCCACAGTGGGGGAAAACCTTTTTATTTATTCCCTTTCAAAAACAGGAGAGGGTATCTATTCGATTTAATTTTTTTAAATGAGAATGATTTTTACATTGCAGTTCGGCCGCACCTGACGGATGACGAATTCCACCAGACGGAGTTTATAGTACAGCAGTTCGGCAGTGGGATTGGTAAGGAACTGCATCAGAAACTGGTTGATCGAAACAAGCACTGCAGGAACTGGGTAGGAATTCATACTTTTGTATTAATCTGCATTGACAAGTTGAGGAGGTTTGTTGACATAACCTGCTGTTTGTGGAATACAAAAAAGAAGATAAACTGTAACATTTTTGACACTTGAACCATGAAAAATGGTGTGAGAAATCACGGTTGTATCCTTAAGTTTAGCACATGACAGATCAAGGAAATTTCACATTTTACACAAATGTACTTTTATCCAGTGTAGAAGCATAGCGAAATGAGATCAACATACACTTTTTAAAATTGAAAAGTCAGGGATTACTGACATTAGTATTTTTGTATCAGATGGAGCACATCCGTTACTTATCTTGAAGAGGATATCGGAAATTTCCGTGATATTTGAACACGACCAACATGTTTCACTTTGTACATTTATTCTGGTCGATTTTACATGTACAGTAAAACCTGTCATTTGCAGCCATCTCTTCTGGCACAATATTTTGGTCGTAAGTGACAGATGATTGTACAGGATAGAAATACAGTAGAACCTGCTTTAACAAGCCACTTTTTGTGAGGCCACGTGTAATTTACAGCCAATTTACATTATGAGCAAGGGCGGCCCATCGAAGTAGATTCTACTGTAGAATAAGTTCAATCGATTCAGTGCCACCTTAAATTGGTTACAGAATAGAAGTGGTCGTACAATTCGGGGTCGTTGATGACAGGTTTTACCAATTCGATGTTTTTGCATGTTCCTCACTACATTAATACTCTACTGTTTTATTTCTAGCTAGAACAGTGGTGGCAGGACAAAGCATATCTGGAGCTGCGCATGCCAGCGGCACCTTTAATAAACATCACTGGACCTGGACCGTACTATTACACATTTTGGCCTCCCAAAGACGGCACACAAGTACGTACACAACCCTCCTGTGATTCTTTATTTTTGTAGAAGAGATTCATGTTGTAAATTTGAGGGAGGTTGGAAAAGAAAATTCCGTATATTTCTTTAGAGGAATTTTAATGTTATTAGATGAATTTATTAGAATTTATTGTTTATTAGAATAATTGGGGCTGTTCAATTTAGTGCTCCAAAACGGGACAGGTGATCAATTGGTGTGCAAAACTACGCTGGCATAGTTTACCTTTGGAGTTGATGTAAAGGGAAATACCCTTGCAATTGACTTGCACTGTTTTGAGCACACTGCAACACACGAAGATTGTACATGGAGTGCTAAATTGAACAGCTCAGTTGCTGCCTTCAAAACTTGCCATACAACACAACTTGTTGCCATAAACGTCAAACCATCTGTTATGTGTGCCCTTTCACATGTTGGACAGATGTCAGGATTCCGTCCAGATACACCTGAACTGAGCTATTTCCTCCCTGAATAATCATATTCTCGAACAATAATCACAGTTCGAATTAGTGACTTGGCCGGTCGAAATTTTGCAGTGGATTACCTTCGGGTGACCTGATTTGAGACCTAGATTCCCCAGCGAGCAACCTTGGATTTTTTACTGATTCGAGCTCTGAATAATTTTAATTGCGCTTGCCTGCATACATACATGTACCCATGCATTTTATGTATTTACACATTTATGCTATTACACATGCAGATTGAGAGGGCTGCACTCACAATATGGACAGTGCTGAAATACTGGGAACTGTTAAAGAAGTAGGTATACCAAGATGCCTAAATGTCAACACAAAGAAAAATAACCAGACTTTATTAGGGTCACAAAGGTCTAAGATGTATATCCAAATCCAGCATAAAATATTCATTGCTAAAGCTATAAAACTGTACAGTTGAAACTGGGCCTTAAAATAACCATGTGACAATACATAGAATTAAGTGAAATGTACAGTAGTGTTTTGAGCGGCACCCTAATTTTTCATGGCAAAGATGCCGTAAAACGCAGATATACCGTACAAAACAGGTAAAATAAACATGAATAATAGGGATTCATTTTACAGTGACACTGCCATAAAAAGGCAGGATTGTCGTAAAAAGGTGCCGCTCAAAACAGGTTCTGCTGTACTTAATGAATATTTAATTGCTTAAACTGCATAAATTAATGGAACAGTAAATAATGTCATTCGGTGCTGTTTTAGGGAGAAACTCGTGATCGACAGAGGAGGCAGGTCTACCGTTTGGGACATGTCGCAGTACCGACGGCTGTTCAACACGTGCAAAGTACCGGGTGTTAACAAGGACCAGATTCTATGTCACTTTAAAACAGGTGCAGTAGAACCTGCTTTGAGGGGCCACAGTTACTGACAACGTAAATTGACCGTAAATGAGAGGTGGCCTCCCAAAGCAGTGATGATTGTAATGAGTTAATGTGAGAAAAAAAAGAAACACACACACATATTGGTTGTAAATGCAATGTGGCCGCTCAAAGCAGTGGTTGTTAAAGCAGGTTGTACTGTATGATGCACAACACTGTCCTGGTGAAGGTGATGAAATTATACATTTTTGTCCAATTATTTTGGCAACATTTTCCGGCACACTTTAAAATCACAATTTTTTAAAAAGCCACACATACCAGGTGAAGTAACACTTAGCACAATTTGTCTGTATTTTCCTTCCAATAGTTCTGTGAAAGTGCAGCAAATGTTAAAATTACCGTTCCTAGCATCACAGTGAAAATAAAAAAGAAACGTCACCAATCTTTTCTACTTTAGAAAAAGAAGGTCCCTGTCCGACGCACATGACGGTTATATGTAAAGGACGGATATTTAAATTTAACGTTATGCATGAAAACGGCGCACTGCTAACCGCTCCGGAACTACAGGCTCAACTTCAACACATCAGGGATACCTGTGATAAGTCTCCTGCTGTACCAGGCTTAGGCGCACTCACTTCAGAAAACAGAACAACATGGGCAAAGGTATCGAAATGTTTTGTTTGTCGATTGAAATATTTTATAAAAAGATAGAAACTGACGATGTTTTGCGTAGTGGTTTACCACTTACCAAAAATGCGCAGTACGGAAAGACCTAACTTTAGCAACAGTTGATCTTAAGTTTAAGTATGGGAAAGGTAGGCTGTCATATAAGGTATGTGATGTACAGTGACACTGCCGTAAAAGGCAGGTATGCCGTAAAAAAAAGGTGCCGCTCAAAACAGGTTCTACTGTATTTGAAGGGGCGCTTTTTGATATACCATATTGTGCCGATTTAAGGCGCATGTGCGAAGCACATATTTCTACATATGCGCCTTAATTAAAAATAACTTGGGACTAATATCTGATGCTCTCCACTTTCTTGTCACATGCCTCATGAGACCTCGTCACTTCCCTCAGACTATCTACATACCTATTCTGTGAATGTACCAATGAAATTTACTCCTTCCGGAGGAAAACTTCCTCAAGGAAAAACAAAAAATTGATGTGAAAACATAACACCAACAGTTCGAAACTTATAATGGTGAAAAATGTTCCATGAGTAAAACAGCTGAAAAAAAGGGGGTGCGCCATAATTAGGGCGTGCGCCATATATCGGCGCAATATGGTATTTCTCCAAAACCCTATGAAAGTGAAAGAAACTTGGAGGGGGCACGTGCGGGCTGCACCCCCCCCACCCCTTTGATGTGCTAATGATAATGTATTACTATTGATATGTTGCAGTTACGGGAATACCTCATCAGCATTCATCCAGATCACGAGCAGCATCTAGAAGACATTCAGAGCTCAGTGTTTACATTGGCATTAGATGATAGTCCTGCGCCCTCCGACATCAATAACGTAACGTATCTAACTTTATTGTATTTTTTATTAATGTTATGCTTATGATACATCAAACATAGGCGATAGATACAAATAAAATAATAAGAAAAAGTAGGAAGTTATAGAAATGCAATCGGATGCTATATTATTCATTTGGATTATTTTTAGACTTTTATATTACATTGCACTGACAGATTGAGAAAAAAAATTAATTGAAAATGGAAACAATAGACAGAATTTTTTTTTGATTTTTTCCGATTGATGGTAGTGGTCGATGCATTTATTTATCTATTTGCAAATGCAAATGTGTATTCAGGATTCCTTGCACTTTTAAGATTTCAGATACTAACAGCGCACGTTTTTTTGTGTGTAGGTGGCATATCAGGGTTTATGTGGAGATGCTGAGCTGCGCTGGTTTGATAAATCTGTATGCACTGTAGTTTTCAAGAACGGCACCGTTGCCAGTAATCTTGATGTAAGTAATATAAGGCCTAAGTCTAATTTCTTCAATCAAATTTTACTGTAACTATTTAATCCATTATAATCAATTTAATTTTTCAGAAAAATATATCAGCTTCAGCTGCATTATGACTCATTTTTCCGTTGTGAAGTATCTTAGGAAGGTCAAAGAACAATTGATAAATGCTGTATGAAATACAAACATGTACAACTTTCATACAGCTATTCAATGTTCCAAATTTGGCAACTAATTAATTACAAATAAGGATGCTTTAATTTTAATTAATTAAAGTTTTTAGTGTTTGATATCTTAATCGATTGTGTTCAATTGTTTAATCGATTCAAATTGATAATCGATAATTGATAATTCGACCCATAATTGCCAAAGAGCCTGTAGAATCGTGAATTGTCTGTCGTCTGTAGTTGTCATTGTTGTCATCTGGCATAGTCTGTGACCAGGCCACCCTGAGCACACTATTGAACATAGAGACTTCATATCGTACACACATATGCACCTATGTCTCATCTCAAAGCCTAGCAAAAATTGTGTTGCTGTGACCATTATTCTCAAATTGGCAGCCATATTTGTTTTTTTCTTTGAACCTTACTCCTGGATATGCAGTTAATGATACAAAATTCATATTTAACAGCCTTATGCACGTGTATACACTCTTTATGTGCTGTAAACATATGCACCTAAATTGATCCTACCTATATTTCCAGTTTGGCAGCCATATTTGTGTTTTTCATAGATCACTTGTTTGGGATTTAATCTAAGACATTTTATTTGCACCATGTGATATTGTAACCTATTGCCTTAGTTTTTTGATAATGCCAAATGAGCTCGGGTCCATCTGGACCTATTTTTTTTTTCAAATGAAGATTAAATTTGTGTTTAAAGTTTTACAAATATTTCTTTTTCAGCATGCACCCTATGAGGGAATAGTTTACATTTTGGCCACCTACTTCTGTTATTTAATATTGGAAAAGAGTGATGGCAAATGGTTGGTAAGTATCACAGAAATAACATGCACCGTATATTGCTAAAATAACGTGCATGCACGTACGACAAGTTTGGTAGCTGCTCAAGTGCAATGAATATGCAGTGCGTCAACACTGATACAAAATTTATTGGTCTGGGAAAGGAATACAGTGGAACTTTCTTCGGGCGGACCTTTTGCACGACCAACCTCTCTTTGCGAGGCCATCAGACTTTAGATGTAATACATTAAATTACACAGAAAATAACCCTCCTTTGCAAGACCACCACCCCATTGGCGACCACTTGTTTTCCCAAAATTGGGTGGTCGCCCAAAGGAAGGACCACTGTATACCAAAATTGCACCCTTTAGCAGCATGCAAAGAATGTAAAATGTGAGAGCGGAAAGAGTACTTTTATGCAGGATAAACAAAATTTCCTATAACTTTTCTCATACCTACTCACAAAAAGTTTCATCAATCTCAGCCATGATAGCAAAAAATTTGGTGAATCAGCCCAAAAAAGGGGGTGCTCGTTACTTAGGGCATGCGCGTTATTTTGGCAATATACGGTAAAATCTTCCACACTATTTGCTAATTATAGCCGAAATTCCTGTTATTTGCCTCGGTTCTTAAGAAATGTGTGTCTCCAGATTTGAATTAACTGTAAAATGTTTCATTTTAGGGACCAACAGATTTCAGAGAAAGTCCGAAACCAGTAGAGTTATCATTCCATGTTGATCAACACATTTATCAAGCTATACAGACAGCTAAAGCAAACTATCAGAGAATCGTGAGTATTTTCAGGTTTATTAAATCTAAGAGAAAAAAAGGAAAAATGCAGGCTTAAAGTAGAGCCTGTCCTGAGTGTTGTAAAAGGTAGGGTGTCGCCCAAGACACAGATATTTAAAACTTATTTTAGCAACTTTGTGTACAGTGAAAAGTGTTGTAGGAAGCCAGCATGTCGTTAAAGACGGATGTCGTTCAAGATATGTTCTCCTGTATTTCTGCATGTGCTTTTGGAGAGAAATTTGTTGTACTATAAAATGTGTTCTATCATTAATAACACAGGCCAGTAACTTGGAACTCACAGTACCATTGTACAGAGGATACGGTAAAGACTTTATGAAGAAACACAGACTGCATCCCGATACTTTTGTACAAGTTGCATTACAATTGGCGTATTACAGAATTTACAAAAAGTAAGTATCCAGTGTGAGTGTATCAGTGTGCTTTGAAGTAGTTGTAACAAATAACAGAGACTAAAGAATTAATTTATAAATGTGCCAGTATTTTATTTGCCACGTTGGCTGCTAGAACGCTGGGTACAAGAGCGCATGACGGAATAAAAGTAAATCTTAAAACGGACCTCAAAACGGGACAAATAATAACGGACGTGCAACACTGCTACATGCTTAGACACTTTAACATTCTGAAATGTGAAATAGAAGTCTCAGAGTGTCAAAGTTTTTGTTTGTTTTTGTAAATTTCATGTAGAAAAGACCGTTTCCGGGGCAACTGGTATCCATGGTTTCCTTCCTGGTTTAATTTGCCCGTGGATTTACGTGCACTTATGTGCTTGCATGTGCTAAAGTGTCAATTCTTTGGCAACTGTACACAAGTCGCGTGAAATAGCGATTCTCAGTGTACAGTGGAACTTCCTTTGGGCGGACCCTCTTTTGCACAACCAACCTCTTTTTGCACGGCCATCAGACTTTAGATGTAACGTGTTAAATTACTCAGAAAATAGCCCTCCTTTGCAAGACCACCACCCCATTGGCAACCATTTTTCTTCCCAAAACTGGGTGGTTGCCAAATAAAAGGTCTACTGTAGTAGTCTGAAACATCGTTACAACAGTCATATAAAATGCACTGTATTGTTTTTCCTAAATTTTATTGTTCAAATCTTCTTAGACCTGCACCGACATATGAGACGGCATCCATTAGGAAATTTTACCACGGCAGAACGGAAACGGTGCGGTCGTGCACAGTAGAAGCTGTAGAATGGTGTAAGGCGATGTTAGATCCCAGTGTTTCAGTAAGTTCCAAGTTTCACAGCACGTTTTAATAAACTTTAACGCACGTCCCTTTATGCACACATGCGTTAAGTTCCAAGCAACGGATGCGTTAAGAGTAGCATTATGTGCAATTATCCCCTAACGCTACCAGATAAGCGTTAGGTAATAACTGCACATAATGCTACTCTAACGCTACTCTTAACACATCAATTTCTTGGAACTTAACGCATGTGTGCATTAAGGGACGTGCGTTAAAGTTTATGAAAACGAGCTGTCAGTAAATGATATATCAACACCTGTTTTCAAATAATAAATGTAAGATTTCGTCTATCAACAGTATTGTAATCATTTATATTTCGTTAATTTCTTTAGGATGTGCGAAGGTGCCAATTGTTACTTGCAGCAATCAACAAGCATTTTACCTTGATGAAAGAAGCAATGGAACTAAAAGGTTATACGAATTTCATTATCACTGACCTTGTGAACTTGTGACCTTGATGTTAAATTTTAGTAAGGTAAAGTAATTAAATTCTACAAATGTAAAGTAGGTGACAGTGTAAGCAAAGCTGGACTTTACTCAGATTTGATAAAGATTTACTAACACATGAAAACTACAATGGATTGGCAAGTCCAATATGCTATGCTGGGTGAGCGTGAACAGGGTCAAATCAGTGCTGTGCTAAGAGCAGCTCGGTGAGCATGTCCAGCAATGTAATGCAAAGTACAGTATAGGTTGTATTTATGGCGCATGCCCTAATTAAGGCACACCCCCTTTTTCAGCTGATTTGGGTGCATTTTTGCAGTCTGTTTTCGATCTTTAACTATCGTGACTCACAACTTTAACTTCTTCTCTTAATTAAAATGCCTGTACCACCCCTGATGCTGTTAAAAGATTGACTTCCACACATCGTATGCACCCATAAGCCCTCTTTCCCATGTTAAAAACGGCCGACACGGACACATAATGTATTCCATAAACTACTCAGAGTTGATTGTAAATGAGGCGCACCCCCAAAATTAACTCTTCACACAGTGCGCCATAAATACAACTTATATGGCATGCAAATTCATAACGGCATCACTCAGCTGACTTCAAGCAGTCAGCCGTAACGTTTCCAGGACGTGTTATTTAAAATCGATTAGAATATTTTTTTCTTCCGTTGTGTTTGTAGGCTGTGACCGCCATCTGTTGGGTTTATCCATCCTTGCTCAGGAAGAGGGGATAGAAACTCCACTATTATTCAAGGATAAGGCTTACACTAAAAGGTATCTGTGTTTTTTACATGACACCAGTGGAGCTGTATCATTAATTACACAAGCTAATGTTTAGATTAAATCTTAAAATATCATGAACAGATCTGATTAAAAACGTACATTCAACGTTATATCAAATAAATTAAAATTGGTTTCAAACAAGAGAGGTCTGTAATTAGGAACTGCAGACTCAGCAGTTATGTGATTGTGACAATAGAGAGGTTAAGTTACCCGTTTTACATTAACGTGTACGTATAAGAGGAATTCCAAAATCACCAGATTCCACCTCAGCGGTGAACGTGACACCGCCGAGTAACTGTAGTGTAACGTTCACCACTGAGGTGGAAACTTAGTGATTTTTTTATGTATTTCCTTAACTTAATATTATCAGTTAATACTTCACTATTTTAAACTTACACGTACACGTTGGCGTAAAACGGGTAACTTAAACTCTCTATTACTGAGTAACCGGGTACGTGTTTTAGTGGTGGCGGCGGGAATTACATTTTTATCTACTAGTTTTCTCGCCAGCCCAACAGTACCCATAACCGGTGGCGCCACACCAATGTGCAGCGAGGGTTACGGAGCATTTTACACTGTGCAGAATTCTTCGTAAGTTAACCGTTTGAATAAAACCATATATCGTTTTGTGTTTCATCTAGTGGTGGAGGAGGGAACTATGTACTGTCAACGAGCTTTATCGGTTACTATCACGCTGCTTCGATTATGCATGGTGGATGTGCGCCCATGTGTGAAAATGGTTATGGTATGTTCTATACCATACTTCCAGACAAGTAAGTCGTTTTGTACCTTACTTTAAGACCACTGCGTTTTAAGCCAAAGCCATATTGTTTATTTTCATCATCCTGTGATTTAAGGCCACCTGTTGTTTACGGCAACGAACTAATGGTCCCAAAGACTGGTCTTAAATAAAAGGTTTCATTGTATTTCAGCTGAGGTATAAGATGGAACTACCAAACTAAAAATACTGGTCCTTTCCTCCAATGTGCACATGTAATTGTTAGATATCAGTACAATTGTATTTGTGAGCAAAAAATCATTTGTGATCTACTAGACTATCTAGATATATACAGGTCTAGGTCCTTTGGGCTACCACCCAATTTTATGATCAAAAGTGGTCGCCAATGGCGGGGGGGGTCTTGCAAAGGAGGGTTATTTTCTGTGTAATTTAATGTGTTACATCTAAAGTGTGATGGTCTTGCAAAGAGAGGTTGGTCGTGCAAAAGAAGGTCCGCCCAAAGGAAGTTCCACTGTTCTCGAAATAAGTAGCATCCTATTATCATGTTGTTATGATAATCACGTTGCGCACGCAGGACTCGACCTTAATGTCCATCTAACCGTCAAAATGGACAAAATTTCAAAATGACGCATAATTTTCAAAAAGTGTCCGTCAAAAAGACAGACGAAAGTTGTGAATTTTCTGGCTAAACTTATGCAGTGCACCGGGTACAAATGAGTAATTGACGGACAACATTAAATTGTTTTACTTCTTGACGGACGCAAAATTTCGTTAAGACCAGGGTCGGAAGACTATGTATTGTCTTAACAACGTCAGTACATTGTATTTCCGACTGATATAAATTTCCTGCATACAGTAGAATTTGTTTTGAGCGGCACCTGTCTTGGGCGATATTTTACTTTTTTTACGGCAGTTTTACCCGAACATGAGTTCTTAATATTCATGCCCATTTTACTTGCTTTTTACGACATTTTGTTGCCACAAAGTAGGGTGTCGCTCAAAACGAGTTCTGCTGTATGTTCCTCTTTACTCGGGTGTTAAAAATTAGCATTGCCTTATGGTTTTGCATGTTGGTTTTTTTTTTTCAGAATTACGTTTTTCATAAGCACCTGGGTGAGCGATGCAGATACACATTCCACGAAACTTTTCTCGAGCATGACGGAAACCCTGGACGAGATGAAAACTCTGCTGGAGAACAACACGTCCACTGTAAATAAACTTTAAAGCAAGTTACCCTTAAGTAAATGGTGAATCTAAATACAAGTGTTTAATTAAGTAATAACTGGATGTTTTGGAGGGGTAAATATAATGTTAGATGTGTCCAAAACATGACGTGTGCAAAATTGTGCAAATTTATTAGGATAAAGGACCAGACTGGACATGCTGTAATGTTTTAGGCATAGTCATGGGGTATTTGTTGCAGTGACTAAAACATTAGCAGTGAAGCTTGGCTACATGACATAACATACATGCTAGTTGACAGGGAAACTCTGCACCAGGGGCAGGGCAGTAAGTGCACACATGGCCTATAAATGATGCACTAAACAGTGTTTCCTTTAAGAATCTAAAGCCACGATCCACCGGGGCTAGTGATTTGAAAATTGATTATTGCTAGCCCAGTACTTTTAATTCATGCATTATACTTGTTTAATTAACCATTTTTTATTCGGACTTATTCCCCAAATGATTAACCAAAATCAGCCTAAAACTTTGCCGAAAGACATTCATTTACAAAATAATCAAACTTATGTGAGCTATCCAGCACTGGTATCAGTAGCCAATCCGGGCTAGCCAAAGAGAAATTAGCTGGCCCAATGACAAGTTAAATTGCTGTGGGCCAACGGGCTAGTCTTAGGGGAAACACTGACTAAATTTCATTTCTAAATTATATAAAATCAGTCCTTTTGTTCTTATTCTTATAATATAAATAAATGAGTACGAATAGTACGAAAGATAATCTGTAAATAGTTCAAAAACTAACAACGTCAAACGTGAGAGAGAAATGTAAAAATAATATCTCGCACGCAATTGAAAGTCAAAAGCGGGATACCGTTTTACTAAACGGCACAGGGATTATTACCTTAGGTGAATCGAATTTTCATTGCAGTTGATGCACAAGAACCCGATCTCAGGAAACTCAGTAGATAA
>JBCAUI010135760.1:0-18215 GCA_038406195.1 Haplosyllis anthogorgicola
CAATAGGACCCCTCCAAGCTCATTTGGCCCATTTCACTGCATGCACAGGATGGTGCATTAAATGCAGATGAGGCCTGACATAGAGCTGACTTACATGACCCATACCCTTAAAACTATGGAAAAAAATTACTTCTTTTGCTGAAAATATAGGATTTATAGGACAGTTGCTGAAAATATAGGATTTTATAGGACAACTCCAAAAATATAGGATTTTATAGGAACTTGATGCCCTGGAATCGTATATTTTCCAATTGCGACATCCTCATTTTATTAGTTTGTCATTTAGTTACTCACAGTGGCTCCTTTCAGGTTATGGAGGAATTATCAGAATACACCGTGCAAGTATCAACGAGGAAGCAATGTGGGAAGTACATCAGCAAAACGAAACTGAAACGTCGCCCTCTGTGCAATTTACAAGCATCCTATTCGTAAACATTACACTTCATGTTGCTAACATTAAGTTATACTTTAATGGATGTACATTTGCGGGTAAAGTCCATGTCAAATTAAAGCCGCCTTTTAATTCAATTGACCAAAATCAAGTATATTCGGCATTCGGCATGGTGGGTTGTATTTGGAATTGTTATGCTGAATGTAATATTGCAGGCATTTGTACGCCATCCTGTAACATATATTTGCATTATGCCAGTTTAATGGAACATTCGTTCTTTGTACACGATAGCTCATTGGTGAACGTAAAAGTCATCGCCATTCTCAGTTTTCGTGGGGAGAAACTCCAAGTGATTAGCATAAAGAACAGTGTACTTAAATCCGGAAACATAAGCTCATCAGGCGGATTGGAATTAGTTGTGAATAACATTTTCTACGTACCACATTTGTTGATTCACATTGAAAATTGCTCTTTCTCCGGCATATCTAAGTTGTTAATTACTAAAAATGCGGAAAACATTGCTCTCAAAATTTTAGTGAAAGATTCGTTTTACAGATATCCTACAGATATTCACATTAATGGCTGCAAGTTTGACAGCAATGAAAAGGCTTTACTTATAACAGGTTACCCAGTTTCAACTCTCCGGCTAAGCAATAGCACTTTTAGCAACAACAATATTTATCATGGGCTAGGGGCAGCTCTACAGCTAGACATAAATTCAGAAGACAGCCCAACCTTATGTTATATTACAAATTGCCTGTTTGAAAGAAACAGTGCTGGTTACACGCATACGACGGCACCAAAAGACAACACTGTCTCGACTGCAGTAGGTATGCTGAATAGTTACAATAACAACCTTAAAGTTCACAGAAAACTGGGAGCAAAGGGCGGAGCAATGGCCCTGTTTGCCGGTAATGTTATCCTCGAAGATAGCACATTCATTAACAACAGTGCTAACGATGCTGGTGGAACCATCTTCGCATCTGATACAGGAAACGGTGAAATTTTGATAATTATAAATTGCTCGTTCACTTCAGGCTCACGATTGTCCCAGCAAGGCTACATAATTTATTCAGTGAGACATCTGATAATTAAATCAGCTACTTTCAATGTATTAAGTGCAGAAAACCGAAGAACAATTTTTATACACACGAATAACATTATTTCAATTCACAACTTGACTATGATCTGCCCGATTGGAAGGTCATTACAAATTACGAAGTACAAAGATCTGCAATATATCAAGGGTTTCTATAAATTAGATATGGTTAGTATCAAATGTGAAGGATGTGAATTTGGTTTTTACAGCGTTGAGCAAGGTTATTTGAGGATAGCTTCATCAAATGCAACACTAATTAATTTTGAACACAAGGAGATTACATGTAAACCATGTCCCTATGGTGCCGTGTGCGATCCAAACACCCGCCCAATGCAGAATTACTGGGGATACACTCGTAAAAATACTATTGTTATGAAACGATGCCCAAAGAACCAATGTTGTTCCAATATATCGTCTCCTGGTGTATCGTCTTGCTCAGAAAATAGACATGGAATAATGTGCTCAGAATGTGCACCTGGGTATTCTCATGCTTTATTCAACAATGCCTGTGTTCCGAACAAGGATTGCAAGCATTGGCGGTGGTTTTGGCCATCCGCTTTAATAGTTACCATAACTTGGGCACTTGTTCTGCTCTTTAGGGACAACATATATGAAAGGATTACACAGCCATGGAAATGGGTTGATAAAACCAAAGCAACTGTTTATCTTAATATGTTTGTTATTTTCTCACAAGACATAGGTTTACTGTGTTCGGATGCATACACAATTAGTAATCGAATGATTAAAACACTTTCCTTTCAATTATCTATCCTAAATATTGTAGATAACCTATGCATTATTCCAGATGCAAGTCCAATCTATACAATAATTACAAGAACCATACTTGGTCCTGGAATCCTACTACTGTATTTTATTATGTATGCTGGAGGCCAATGCATCCAGAGATTATTTCTTAAATCGAAAAGGTGTTCCACCATCCCTGTCAAACAGTACCAAAAATTTAAGAGTAAATTGGTACCCGCAGCAATTCTAACACTGAAATGCTGCTATCAACCAGTAACAATTGCGACTTTCTCCCTATTGCATTGCACTCAAATTGGAGACGTGCGTGTTTTGAGAATTGACACCACCGTTAGTTGCTTTCAAAGCTGGCACTACCTGGCCATGGTGTTTGTTGGGTTATGGATAACACTGTTTCCATTTTATGCAACATTTGCGCCGAATTTTATCGACGATAATAGACGGTCACAAAAGGGCACTTTACTCAATGCAGTATTCCCTTTTGTTTTCATTCTTAAATGGTTTAAATCAAAACTTCCACAAAGTTCAATTTCTGCATATAAGCAAAATTTCAGGGAAACAGAATTTAAAGTATTTTCTACTTCGGAATTAAAGGGAGCTGGATTTGTGGCTTGGACTGGTATTACTATGTTCAAAAGACTTTTAATGTGCATAATATATGTTTTCATTGACAATCGTTTACTTAATATTTTCTTAATAACAGCTATTCAATTGATAGGAATAGTGCAATTACAACTGCATCGACCACACAAATGCATACATAGTAACTGGGTTGAACTGTCTTTATCTAGTGCTTTATTTTTATTTGGAGTCGGTACCATTACAGAAACAGCTTTCGAAGCAGCTAATTACATTCCCGAAGGACAGAATAAATTACTGATAAATATAGTGTACATCTCTAAATATGTCACATTGGCTTTGGGCTCAACTATAACTATTGTACTCATATCGCTTTATTTCCTTCTTAAAAAGGTTTGCCGTGCAGGTATATTCACTTAATGAAACGAGAAATATCTGGGGTCTTCTTTTAACTTTTCGGTGAAATATTTGGTAAATTTGCTTAATCTACCTAACTAACTTATCTTCTCGGGTCACAAATCTAAAATTTGTTACATTTGAAGCAATAAATTTGAATAAACAATATTTGGTTCAAGCAATATTTTCTTTGTTGTTATACTCGGTAGAACTACATAAATTTCATCGTTATTATTCTGGTCACGACAATTGCGATGGAACGATCCCAGGTTCGTTCTTCTACTTTGACGTGCACAATTATGCTACAGCACAGGCCAAGACGACATTAATAAAAGTTCGCTTTATCCACTGAAACAGAACACTGTTGTTCCCATTTATATGCATGAATCAAAATAAAGTTTTCTGCAGATAAAAACATTTTTCGTCTACATGTATCACTTTCCACCTGTGAAATGTATAGTGGTTTGATCGTTTCCGTTTACCTAACTCTGCAATATGCCAACTGTGAGTATACATTCATGTTTACTTCGAAACTTTCGAAAAAATAATATAAGCCTCAAACTTTGTACTAAAATATCCCGTGTTATTTTTGGAATTTCTATCTCTGAGCTATTGCTCCACCACTTTTCGGTGAACTTTCATGTCAAAATAAACAAGCAACTGAGTACGAGACTAAAAGAGATGGTGGACGATATTTGGGTTTGTTGCATGGTTATTTTTTTTCTGTTTATTTGATCACTTTGCGATCTTTCATCTAATGTTGAATTACAAAACATTACAATACGTTTTGATTGTCTTTTTCCAACCCAATCTGCCTGGGGCAGAGACAGGAAGCAACGTTATGAAACATCTGGGGGTTTTTTTTCCTAAATAATATTGATCATCTCAAAGCGATATCATAAAGTTATATCCAAATATACACAGGTCACATGGACGAGGTCGGTTACGTGTCAAACAATGGACTGGACGAACCAAACTGCGGACTGAACATTTCTGTACCGTGTAGAACATTACAATATGTCACGTCACTTGTTACCAACCACAGTTATATCCATGTTTTACCTGAGGGACCAGATCAACACCAATCTGTTTACGATCCTAGTGGTGATGTTTTATATGTTAACAACTCAATTAAGATAAATGGGAATTACGCTGAGTTTTGATTTTGTAGTAGGAACGAACATTGTGGTTCATCCTGTTTGTTCTGAAAAATATTCAGATTAAGTAACAAGCTAAAATTTCAAAATACACACACAGTGATGAATGTGACTCTCTGGTCAAAGAATCCAAGGTCCACGATAATTATCAGACCGTGCCATGTAGTTTTAACTGAAAACTTTTGTCCGTCATATTGACTGACGATTTTTGAAATTTGGTCCGTTTTGGCGGAAAGATGGACGTTGATGTCCAAGCCTGTCAATATTTCATTTAAAAAATCCTCTTGCAGGGTTTTGTGGCAACATAAACATACAACATGAGGACAGCAAAGGAGAACAGCAGTGGCTACTTAGGCGACTGGATCAAACAAATGTTTTACCGCTCGTTCAATTCATTAACACACCATTTATTAATATTACACTCTGGTCTCTAACTGTAAATTACGAGGTAAAACGCAGGTGACTTTGGTAAAAGATAAAGATGCTCGTCAGCTCAGCCCCGTACATTCTATTTTTGAAATGATCGATTCAATATGGGAATGTGATGCTGATTGTAATAATTACGGTATTTGTGAACCGAGCTGCATTTTAGATGTAGACTACAGAGGTAATGCAAATTTCCGTCTGGAAAATAATATAATTATAAACACTAAAGTTAAGGCCAAGTTAATTTTTAATGATCAAATTCCTCCGCAGATCGACATCCTTAACAACAATTTTGCATCCGCTGATAATAGAACTCGAGGTGGTTTGGATTTAATTTGCATGTACAGCGATGGTTTTACAAACAGTGCTATAATCCATGTTGAAAACTGTTCTTTCGAGGGTTTGTCAAATGCGTTTTCAATTGATCAGGATCGGGATTCGCAGGACTGAAAATATCAGTGGGATTTACTCTTTACCGGGAAACCACGTTCAAAAATTGGAAAATCCTTATAAGAAACTACATCAGAGTAAGGTAATCAGAGAGCCTTACGTGTTTCCGGTCTCGCTGTTGATGAATTCTATCTAATAAACTGTTTATTTAAAAATAATTTTATTTTGAATGGGGCTGGAGTGACCTTAAAATTAAAATTGGCGTCAATGGGTATTGAGACCTTATCTTCGTTACCGGTTGCATTTTTGACGGAAATGCTACTGGATATCTACCTCAAGATATCCGCCCTACTGGGGTCATTTTCTCACAGGAAAACCGATACTTAACTTTAGCTGTTAATGACAGTGTCGTACTTAAAGAAAAGCGAGGTGGAAAGGGAGGGGCTATTGCCTTCAAAAGCGAGCAAAACGTAACACTAGAAAATAACCTGTTCATTAACAACACTGCCATAGAATTCGGTGGTACTTTGTACAACAGTTTTCACCAGATTAATTATCATTAACTGCCACTTCATATCCGGGAGTCGGACGGCTGGGCACGGTGACATCATTTACTCAGTAGGATTACTAGATATCATGTCGGCCACTGTAAATGTACTGAACACCAAATCGTACGTTTCTATTATTGAGCAAAGAGTCAACACTATTTCAATACACAATCTCAGTATGTCGTGCCCAGTTGGCTACAAATTGCACGCATTTAAATATGCGGATGGGAAAAAGAAATATTCCAAAGATTTTCTTGAGCAAGATGAGGTCAACTTGAAATGCGTTTCTTGTAAGCGTGGTTTTTATTCCGTAGAACAAGGCAATTTCATATTGAGAACCTCAAATGAAACACTGATTTCTCTTGAACATCGAGACTTTACGTGCAAACCCTGTCCATATGGTGCGATATGCGATGGATCTATTCGCGCACTAAGCAGTTACTCGTGAAAATACCAGCACGATGGTAAAATGCCCAAACAATCATTGTTGTTCAAAAGATCCGTGTCCCGGCTATGCATCTTGCTCGGCAAACAGGCAGGGTATTCTGTGTAATGAATGTGCTGATGGGTTTTCTCATAACTTATTCACCAATTCTTGTGTATCAAATAGTGACTGTATCCAACGGTGGTTTTGGCCGTCTACAGTAGTAATAATTATAGCCTATGCCCTTATTCCTTTGTTAGTTGTAACCAGATATAAAATGCGGTGGTCAAGTTCGGGTGAAGTTTGTTATGATAAAATTAACTTTTTTCTCCTTTTCGTTTGTTTCTGTCAAGATTTGGGCCTATTATGCATTGAAAAGCTACATTCATCGACAACAGCAAAAACCCTAATAATAAAGGCCTTTTCTTTTCAGCTATCTATTTTGAATATTATAGAAAACATCTGTGTAACAACAGATTCGAAACCCATTCATAAATTGGTTGTCAGGACTATGTTTGGTCCAGCAATTGTAACAATCGAATGCTTTCAGCAATGGTACGTTTTACTGAAATGCAATAGATTTAATGATATTTTGCAGTTTTGTCGTGACCTTAAACTATGCCTTGTGTCTGCAACAAAATTGATAATAATACTTTGCTTTCAGCCGTTATCTGTTGAATTATTCAGACTTCTCCATTGCCGCAAAATAGGGCAAAGAAAAGTTCTAACGATCGACACCAAAATTAGTTGCCTTCAAGACTGGCAGTACTTTCTTGTGGTTTTTGTTCTTTTGTGGATTTTCCCTTTTCCATTTTACATAACCTTTCGGCCAATATTAATTCAAGTTGGGGCTGTATCATGGGATAAGAGCTTTATGAGTGCAATGGTCCCTATGGTTTCTTTCATAAGGTGTATGATACTAATAATACAACAAAAATGCTCTTCTAGACGTAAGATCACACATTTAGTACTAGCATCTGCGGAATTTCAAAGGCCAAAGAGACTGTACAGAAAGGAAAATGTTTTACTGATTGGACAGGTGTCATCATGATCAAAAGAATTGGATTATGTACAGTGTACACTTACATTTCCAATCCACTGCTTAAAATTTTTAATTTAACTGCAATACATTTATTGGGCATAGTATTATTACTTTTACACCAACCATATAAACATCGCAGTGGTCAATGGGTTGAATTGTTCTTGTCGAGTATTTTGTTTCTACTTGGACTTGACAACATTACAAAAGCTGCTTTTGAAGCCGCAAATTACGCTCCTTACCGATTAAATGAAAAGTTAATTGACGCCTTTAATGTATTCGAGCTAGTCGTTTTGACGTGGTTTCCAACGATAAGC
The DNA here is from genome assembly GCA_038406195.1 of Haplosyllis anthogorgicola. Classification (NCBI taxonomy): domain Eukaryota; kingdom Metazoa; phylum Annelida; class Polychaeta; order Phyllodocida; family Syllidae; genus Haplosyllis; species Haplosyllis anthogorgicola. The sequence goes on from JBCAUI010135760.1 coordinate 7,529, forward strand.
ATTTGTCTGATTGTACTTTCTGCTAGTTTCATACACCTTTATAACAAATTAAAGATGAACACTCCTGTTACGTAAAATATACGATCATACTTAACTGTTGTGCGTGTAACCGCTACAGAAATAACTAAATAAAGCTAGCATCTTACAAAATTAACCTGCCTTCTGGTGAAATTAATGCAACTTTTTCCAACAGTGATTGGTTGGTCATAAATAAGGTACATTTTCCTTCGAAAACGATTCTAAAATGGTATTGATCGAAAGTATACTATGTCCCACTTTCAAAAGAGAGTCTTGCCAACGCAGTTTTAGATTTTCAAGTTTTACATGTTTAACATGTTGTTAATTTTATGGTGATTTAAAATCATTAGTTAATTCTCACTTACCAGTACGTGGTCTTTATAATCAATGCCGCATCGTTTATTTTTTCCTTAAGTACATCGGCCGCTAATTTCTTCCCTGCATCTACTATTTCTGGTGGATAACCTGGGTAAATAATGACACACAATGTAGTTCTTATCAAGTGCAACGCGATGCCTTTATAATTTAGATACTACAAGACCTCAGAAGTAGGATTTGTCATCAACAGACACAACCAACTCTCAAGCGAACCCTGAATGTCTTCGGATTGTAAGTTTAATCTGTAGGTAACACTCAAAAAGCACGCATATTAACCTCTGATATGGTACCCTTACCAGCTTACCGTTTATGTATGCCTGCGTGAATTCTTTGCATATCAAATCTTGACAATGAAAGTAAGTTTCGAAGGCATTCCGAAGCAATCAGGGTTGCCATCAAGCCTTACATTGTGATCTCAAACCTTTTACCTATCATCACAGGCCTTTATTTTTTGTTATTCTCGTCATTTCGATTTTGCAATCTTTGGGACCATCACACACCACTTGTGGTTTTTCAAAGTTTCCCAAGCCAACAAAAGCTTTCTTTTTGCCTGGCACTTTTAAAAAGCACTGTAATTACCGTATTGCCTTGTCTTAAAGAAATGATACTTTAATTACATGCACTTTATCTCAGTTAGTCGATGCGCCTAAATTAAAAGACAATGCAACTTTTTACATTACGGATTTTTTTAATGTTCATGTCAAAGACAAGTTCCTGTTGTTAGTCCTAAATGATTCTGTTATGTGGTGCCGTTCAGTGAAAGGGTAAGGAAACATACTCTGTCCAGGTGGAGTGAGTGTAACCGCCTGGGCAAGGGCCATCAGCACCGACTGTTCCGCGAGACCGATCCGAAGCTTTCCACCCAGGGACCTGATGAGGTACCGCGCTTCCGAGTGCCGACACGCCACAAACATTCCCTTTATCTTCTCGATCTTCTTTGCACCGGACTGAATGAAAACAATGGCAAATCAAAAAATAAGTAAACATTGGCGAATCTTCCATCAATGCCTTTATTCTGCAACAGGATTGTGGAGATTAGTAATTAGATTATGATCGAGATTAGTAATCCGGCACTTTACGTTTGAAAGTCAAGTTTCTTGTTTGCGAATATAAAAACCCATTATTGGGCAGCGAGTTGTTTTAAATCGGCCAAATACAAGTAACAGGTAACACAAACCGCTCCTCCCGTCATTGCTGCTATTTCTCTCAACTTTGCAAAAACTCCGGACACTGTCAACTTCGGAGGTGCAAACATCGTCCGTTGCGTACTTCTACTTGACTGAAAAAGGATATTTATTGATCAATATTCTAACATGTCTATATTTTCATAGGACCAAAGAATTACACGTGTGTACTTCTCTATATGTTCTCTATACTGTTTCCCGATTACATGAAATACAATTATTTCTGAAACAGTTTGGTCATTAATAGACACAACAGACTCCGAGATCAATCTTGGCTGCCCTCAAATTTAATATGTGATGCGTGGCCACAAACCGTTACTTTTACGCAAAGATAAATTAAATTTGAACTATTAGGCTTGTTACTTTTGCTGTGTGTCTGTTTGGTATAAGTGCACATTAAATCTTGAAAAGCAGCCCACCCGCACAAAGGCATTCCGACAGTCAGGGTTGCCAAATGAGTAAAAACTGTACTTTCAAATATCTGTAACTACGCAGTGCCATGTCACGTACTAATTAAACTTCTGACAGCTGGAATATACTTTTTATGTAACAAATTAGCTGCTCACCTCTGCTACTATGCCAATATCACCCTTCTCTTGTACGTCTGCTTTGATCTTATCTATACTTCGACCTGCAACACAAATTCAAGTTTAACTTCTGTGCAGATTTTAAAACAGTATTTTTCGGTGACATGAAATTTCAGTAGTTTTGCCAGTATTCTAACGCAGTCTACCTTAACAACAACTGCACAATGCTACAGGTACAAATCATTAAGCCTTATTGTAAAAATACCTGTTGCCTGCCCTATTGCTTTCATCAGTAACGTTTCTCCCATGCCCAGTTCCACGCCCTCGTACGCGGGAGCCAGCTGATTCAAACACAGGTAAACACACTGCAGCAGGTCGTCAGGTGTCAGCACCATCACGGAGCGGAACAAATTACTCAACGTCTCGATCATTTTTAATCTGAAATTAACGCCATGCTGTGGGTAATCTACTGGTTTCCCCATCTTGGCACTCTCAGGTAAATGGTACTGCGTATCCACGAGATGTAGTAATGGGAGCAAACCTATCTATTGTTTGTCATGTATAACTGGATTTTATGTTAATCCGATAGTATCTGATAGGATCCAAATTTATAAGATAAAAATGTACCAATATGCAAAAAAAAGAATTGTCCCACACTTTCGTCCCTTACACCCTGACTGTCGCATTCAAGTGACCGCTTGAGTCCGCCTAAGTCAACTCGATACTTTTACGGTCAGAAGGTTGTTTCCTGTTTTGCACATTAAATTCACCAAAGTCGTTGCTCGAATTTTAGCACCAGTTGAAACGTCTGATTTATAATTTTCTTATTCTGAAAATGTTCAGCAGGCCATTTTAAATTTAGCGAATATAATAAACGACGATGAAACATCTTGGCGTAACCTGCCCTAAAACATACAAATGAGTCATCCAAATAGCTGCACGTATTTGTAAACTTTCTATTAGTTTCTCATGAAGAGGATAACGACGTACCTCGCACTAACAGCTTCGATTTCTTCAAATGTTCTCGCGAGAGCTAAATATGGCACCCTGCAAAGAAAGAAAGGAAGAAAGGTTACATGTACATGAAAGTACAATTAAATACTTTGTAAACACAAGTTTTCAGGTTTTGTTAAACGGCGACGCATAAGGCACCAAAATGGACCGACTTGATTGGCAGATTTGCTTTGGCCACTTTAAGTAAAGTGCATGAATTTGAACTTCATCAACACCGCCCAATTATATTAATATGCGACTTAATTAAACCCGTGCGAATTCATTTTATTCCTGAACAAAAGGCAATTGCCACGAGACAGATTCTTTATTTGGGCCCTTGTACAGCTTAACAAAGTGACAACAATTGCAACTCCACTGTGATCAATTGTTAAGAAACCCAAGGCTCATGTCAATAAGCCTGCTTCGTGGTATTTAACGCGGCACGGTTTAAGAAGCTGCCGCGGGTGAATAGATCCTAACACTGCCTGCCCTGACAGCGTCTGCAATGGTCGAGGTTTTGCTATTCACTGAACGTGCGATTTATTTTTCGAAACGACAATGGCCACTGAAAATAAGGCAGTGGTTAATCAATCATTAAATTCAATCGCACATAAAGTTCTATTCAACTTTAAAATGCATGCTTATTTTATACAGATAGAGTCAAGGCTTTGATCAGACATGTATTTCATATACATTAGACTTCTTCATTTTAAGGAAACCTAAATATCGTTAAAGTGTGAACATAAATAATGTTGAAATAGACGACTGCGATTTTATACCAGTATCATTACAGTGAATAATGTCTTTAACGACCTCGGTGCTTTGAGACCACCTGCCATTTATGGAAAAATTTGCGTTAAAAACATGTCTTTTATTCTAATGAACTTGTGTATAAAGACCACCGCACGTTTAACTGCACGTAAAATCGCCCAAGATTTCAAGTCCTTTTTTGACATTTTACGAATTCGTTCGCACTTGATTACATTTCTTTTAGTTTCTTCAAGGCATGAACCATCTGCACCAATAATCAAACACGGCAACAATTGCTGCCTGAGTGTGATCCATTCTGAGTCGTCTAACCTCGGTTCGTGGCCTTAAACGCTCATGTTTAAACCTCCTTGTAGGGCATCTCATTGTGTATCTCTCTATGGCATTGGCTTTTCCTGGGAAATTGCAAAAAGTTCACCATAGACTTGGTGTATATTTTCCCCTTCCTCCTGTCCATGTTCATAAGACTCTTCAATGCACGTTGGTCTTGAGCAAATTTGCTGTCACTGGTCCTGGGAATCTTTCTCGAGTGTAGTTCTTGTTATGTAAACTTGAGCAATTTAGATTCATAACGATGCTGCATACTAACTAAGTCTTCAAAAATTCTGTCTTTCAAACATGTAAACATCCCCACTCAAAGAACTAACTGTCTTGAAACAAGTTTTCGACATGAAAAAGGATTAAATTATAAGCTGAAAGACGGAACATAATATCTCAAATTAAACATCAACCGTTCTCAGGGCTTTCGTTAACACTCGTCCACAAACATGTAAAAATCTTGGTGGACGAGTGACTTTTGGAAACCACTCGTCCACACAAACATGTAGAAATGTTAGCACTATACTAAAACATATTTTCAAATCAAAAACAGGAAAAAGCAAAATTGCCTTTAAAACCATATCTAAAAACAAGGAAATTGAATTTAGACCATTTTAACACATTTTCACACCCTAGAGCTTCTGGGGCACTTAAGTGGGCCCTGTACCCCATTGCCGATAATGGCTCGCTTTGTTCACCTTCAGTCGCTATGCTCCTTCAATTTGATGGTAGACGAGTTGTTTTCATGGTGGACGAGTGACTTTCAGATTCCACTCGTCCACTTTACGAGTGAGTCAAAATCCTTAATGAAAGCCCTGCGTTCTTATTCATTTCGACTACCGTTTCCGCTACACTTGAAAATCGTGCGTTTCGCAGGACCGGGAAGTCTTTTGGAACAGGCCATTGACAGTTAATTTTTTAAATACGACACTTTACTTACCTTTCCTTGTGCTTCCAGCACGCATCGTCAACCGGATGATATCTAGAAGCGGCTTTAGCTGGATTGTACTTGTTGCCGTCATCTTTGTCCGTTTTCCCACCGAACATCGCAAAAGCACTAAAATGAAAAAGAAACGCAAAGTTTACACATTAGCTATCAGTATTAGTCTTAAAATGAACAAAAACACAATAATCAATGACACAGGCTAAAAAAAACCAGAACACCTTCTTATCACGTATTCGCAATTGTATCAATTCTGTATAAATTCAACAGTTTGAAACAAGCATTACGTTTCAGACCACAATGCCATCTGGACGTAGTTTTGAGTAAAGTAACAATTATCGTACTACTAATGAATAGATTTTTGCCTGGATTTTTGTCCTAACGTGGTCGATAATATAGTTACGGTAGGGGGCGAGGGTGCAAGGGCCATACAGGGAAGTAATGATTGAAGCGGGTGATAATTTTCTGGAACAATAGTCTTGTGAATAGTGAGAATAAATATAATCCTCTTACTTTGGTTTATGCCCTTAGGCTTAATGTTTTGTTCGTTCTGTACCAAACGTATTCACAAATGTACAAACAAGATCAGACATTCGTGATCTGCGTCTGCAGTAAATTTTTGTATAAAATAACAGTCATCTAAGTGTCACGGAAAAGAGCATTATGTTATATTAACTGTTGTTGCCACGAAATCTACTTTAGAATATAAAGCGATTTGTATCGGCTTTACTTCTACCACCAACCGTCTCGTATTTATAAAGATGTTTTGATCATAAATGACAAGGCAAACACCTTTGATCATTCAAGCAATGAAAGCCAGATGAGAAAGATATCAGATGGAGGGCCCAAATAACAAAACTTCGATATGAAGAAGAACATTTTACAGAATACCCATCAAACATTCGAAACCCACGCGTGTTCTAGGTATTATCCAATCCCATATGAATTCATGAGGTATTTAATAATTGATAATTACATTAACCTTCACAAGGTAATGAATAATTTAATATGAACAGTACTAACGGAAGAATGTAATTCAGAAGTAAATACTAATATCAAGTCTTCTTCCCAAAAGATGAAGCACGGTTGAATGCGAGTTTCTTGCTCCGTTTTGGTTGGTTTGAAGTTAAAGGTTCAAACTTTGGATCCGTAAAGAAAATGATTGAAATGGCTATTTTTGTCAATCCATCAGCCTGTCATTCCGTATACATTTTACAATGTATCGTGTATCGTGCAATACTAAAACTCGAAAAAAACTCCCTGCAGATGGGCCCCATGCACAGTCAAAATCAGTTTATTTTCTCTGGCATCTGCTGCAGATAAATCTCTATAAAAATTCCGGTATTAAGCAGGTTATTAGCACGTGCGTTGGCTCGACTTTAAACACACAGCGATTCCCTGTCAGGTACTGGATTCATTGCCAGTCAACTGGATAGGACTCGTTAACGCAAACACCTCCCTCAAATTAAAAACTTTGGGTCAATTGATACAAATGACCATAGACTGTAGGAGTGGGCTGAAATGTAACAACGTTTACAGGTGATACTTCCATACAATATTTTGTGTACTTGTCTTTGGTTCTACAAGGTGACTACATGTAGTAACATAAATCGTTAGTTTAAAGTTGGGGTAAGAAGTAGTCATGAGTCCCCATGAATGGACCTCAGTCCACAAAAATTAGAAGCGTTCGTGATAAATTTCTACATCGACGCTCCAGGCAAAATGGATTACAAAAATTGACCAGTTATAAATGCAATTCTTTTTTGTAACCAATGAACTTTTTTATTTCTTTGTTTTTTAATCTAGACAAGTTTTCACTTTCAAGTTACTTGTCTGGATAGGCGATAGACATTAGATACTTTAAGAAATGAATGTCCTGTTATTCAATCTCTGCCATGTTAACACCACATTCCTTGGTAGTTTAAATTATTCGTTGCCAAACTAGACAGCTGAAGGATCTGTTGAAATATTTCGGATTGAAATTTCCAGGCATTGTGCTGGTACGTAACTTGCAATAACAGTCTGAACACAACATTCTGAACACAACATTCACGTATTCCCTTGAGATACCTGGGATCTTTAATGGATTGCCAAAATAAATAGTAAACGTATAGTTACATGTGTTATCAACACCTATTACACACAGTCTACACAAGTGGTAAGGTAGATAGAGAGAAAATCAGATCTATGACTAACATTGTTCTCTTGTGGGATCTTAAAAGTATCTGCTGACTTAGGATAGATGAAAAGCAACAGTTCCTCTGTGTCGACATGTGGAAAATCGTTGTGTATCAGTTCTTTTATCTTAAGAATCTGAAAAATAGTTGTTTATCATCAACTTTTCTCACCTCTAAAGAATGTTAACTGCACAAAAATCTTCAACTGCATGGTAACTGATAAATCAGAGGGGTAAACTCTGTTATTAAAATAATAACCACAAAAGTGGTACGTTGAGACATGTAGTGACATTCCCAGTTAATTCATTTGGAGACTTTTGTATTTGCTGTCATACACTGTTAACTTCTGTCACCTGCAATTTATTACAAGACAGCTTCACTTGCAGTTTCATCCCCCTTAATACATATATTAGCTATGGAGGAAGCAATCAGTATTAAGCTGTTTAATTCATTACAAATCTCATTCATTCCATTGTAAACCTCCGACAGATGCGCTGCACGCTCAGTAAGAAGCTGATTACTTTCTACAGCATCTGCTCGAGGCTCCACATGCGGTTGTGCAGCTCTTCCGTCGGTGAACAAATTTCGTTACAACATCAAATTCTGTTCGCATTCTACCATGTATTGCTACTATTAACAACGATGTTAGTTTGCAACTCATCAAACTTTACTCAAAATCAATGTTCTTTCATTTTATTCATGAATGTTAGGCAGCACCTAATGGTTTTCTTTTTTCACAGATGTAAATTAACAACAAGAATGTCACAAGAAAAAAGTTTTGTCATTAATATCCAACAATTGTTTCAAATTTTTATATAAGGTAGATGATCTACATTTATCATTACACATTGTACATGTTCACAATATATTGACCTTGCTTATTATCTACTTTTTGGAGTGTAAGAGAGAAGAGTTAATCATCTGTTCCTGTTTTGTCTGCCCAAAACATTACTGCAGTAACACCAATGGTGCAAGGTAGCCGACTGTTTTCTGTTTACTTCTCAGGTTGTTTCTCTCAACAGTCACAATTAGCATTGCACTGTCAGTAAAATGTTTCCTGATTACTCAATTTGAATCAGATTGACTAAAGGCTTGTTAGCCATAAACCATACTTTGCGCTATTTTTGCTTCGGTTGTTTTGAAGGATTGGCGTTTCTTTGCTTTATTCTAACATAAACTATACACAAAAGCCCTAGAAGTTCGGATCTGTGAGCTGTAAAGTAACTAAAGGTGTGAGGAAGTTTCCAAAATAAATAGTAAACATATAGTTACATATGCTATCAACACGATTACACATCAATCTTATTGGCATCAAACAGGCAACACAAGTGGTAACATTCCGAACTGAACTGCAGAGTAATGCGAGCCAGACAGTTGAAATGGCGAGAATAAGATTAATATCATTGTGTTCCACGAGGAAGCTGTAAGCTGCAAACTATTCTAAAAATGCTAATGTTTGAATTCGACAAAATCTCAATTTACACACGTCCTCAATCGATACGACTAACTCGAATGCATAGTTTTCTGCATCCGTTGATTTCAAAAGACTGTCTTGCTCTAAGGTCAGTAACAAGCCAAACATGCTCCGATAACACGGGATTTGCGCGTGCAACCGCACATCCCACACTATTTTATTCTTTAAATAATTTGAAAGATATCTATTATTTTGCAACCATTTGCAAAGGACCATTTTCGCGGAAATAGATCGGTAATGCGTCAAATTTTCAGGTAAGGATTACCAAATTTTCACTGCATACGCCTTATGTATGAGAATCAACTAGTTTTTCTGGGGAAAAATTATGTTGAGGTTTAAAAAAAAATTTATAGTTGTTTGATGTATGTCTATTTGTAATTGTTGCCTTAAAAATAACCAGCTGATTTCACACTTTCCTAGTTACCACCGTTGTAATTTCATGCCAAGTAAAATGAAAGGTACCAAGGTTCAGGATGGAACAACAGGAGATATAACTTCCCTAAAACACTAAATCACCGGGCCTGAATGTTATATTTGACAGGTAATTATGGTTTACAAATTTTATAGATGAACTTGCATCAATTTTCTGCAAATTTTGTCAGATTAGACTGCACTGCCACGGATGGGATTAGGTAATAACGCAATCGACACACAAAACATTCGCTGGACCACTGCAATTGTGATGTTTTCCTTGTCCTTTTCATGAAAAAATAACTATGAAACTAGCATACACATGCTACAAACTTTTTAGCTAATTTTTAATTAAGACCTATCTGATGTCGCTGAACCTACATAACACACTGTTCCTACAATACAATTTTTTAATCCATTGGATTCTTTTATTGCTTACGAATTCTTGTATGAAAACATTTCTCCATTTGTAATCAGGGGTCTAGTTGGTTGTGCGACATGCGACGTCACCTATTCATTGTCAAAATCTCATCTTGAGAACGTCACAGTTAGAAATAAGAATGGGTGTAGCATACACATACACATGAGTGTAGCATACACATAATATAAATATTTCATTGCAATATGACCGAGCGAGACACTTAGTACATAGTTTGTACGCATTACCACCATCGCGCCATTTCTTTCCTCGTGAGCTACAAGATATTGTGAAATCATGGTAACGTCGTTGCGTTAAAGTACAGATATAAAACTTCGAAGTAGGCAGTGAAAGCTTCGCAAAAATTGAAAATTACATCTATCATTATCAAGGGCTCGGTGGGAGGTAGCACGCTTTTGCGTTGCTGATTGCTGAAGAAATTTACACCAACAAGGGTACGATTCCTACCCTTTCTATCCGGGGTTAACACGAAGTTGAATAGAGGTTTCATCCCAGGATAAGACGGAACCAACAACACTGGGGATTGATGCCTGTCAGTGAAAAAGCAGATGAGGCAGAAACACATCGGAACGTAGTGTTTTGTTTTCCTCTGTTATGGAGCCTATTCTTCGCCACAAGAAAGATTCGTAGCTGAAACATTACGAAAATTCATTTCTTTGCCACTTGGTCAAATATTTTGAAACATCTCCGATCAATTATGAAACCACGTTGAAAAGGACGAGGTAAATTTATGTACAATGTATATCAATCAATTTTTCGAACCTGATTAAGATTCAACTAATCTCATGTACTATTTGTAGGCTTTGGTTTTCTTGGCAAATTGCTTGGAAGTAAAGCAATTAAACTTTCAGCTCATTCGTGCGGCGGAATTTAAATTTTCGGCGCAAACTCACTTTTCAAGATTGATGAAGTTGAAATTTACATCCACGAGACAGGAGCACCTCATTAACACTACAAGTTATTGCAATGTTGTAAAACAATGGACGTATAAGTTTCTAACGAAAAAAGTGTGCGCGCACGTGCGTTACAGCCTGTAGGGTCATAGGACATACTATAA